>CAIGRN010150969.1:0-10874 GCA_903798345.1 Fraxinus anomala
GAACTGTAAATTCAAAAGAGAAGAAAAGCTCAGTATAATCACAAAACAGTCCAAAAAGATGGTAAAATACTATGAATTTTCTTTGAAATTGCTCAAGACTTGCTTGGCTTATAAATGTTTAAATGGAAGGTGGGTATAATTTAGGGTAAAACCCAGAACAACGATTTGGGTTTTTGGGTGGTGGCGGTGGAGGAGGAAGAGGACGGGGTGGGGGTGGGAAAAATAAAAGAGATTTTTTTTTATTTTTAAGTTTTTAATAATTTATTTGGAACTTGTTTTTATTATTTTAAAAAAAAAATGGGAGTATACTTACCATTAGTTTTTTATTTTCTTTTGTTTTATTTAAATAGAAGAATATATTCGTCATTTCACAATTTTATTGAGAAATTGAATGGGAATGACGATTTGCACAATAAAATGTGGATATAGGAGTAAAACGCAAAAAATTAAAACGACGTTTTATATACTAAACATCAAACATATGACAGTTTTGTGCTAATAAGCCATTGAAGATACATAGGTTAACCCAATATTGGGTCATGCTTCTCCATATACAATAGCAAGAGAGCAATTTTCATTATAGAATTCGCCATTTTGATCATTTATCGTCTTAAAGCAGTCTTTTATAAAGTGTTTCATTTTACCATTTTAATAACACTTCTAATTCTTTGCATTTCCCTCATTTAATTTCTTGTATTTGCTCTTATTATTAACCCACTTTAAAGAAAGTACTTACCTGGTAAAGTCTTTAGTAAGATACAATTTTTCTAAAGTTGTCCATAGATCAGAGGCTTTATCTATTTTACCAGCCTTTCTGATCAAATAATTTGGACTCAACCAGCACAAAGCACACAATAATATAAAACGGAAAAGTAAAGAACACAATGAATTTTTCAGTCAAAACCTCGGAGGTTCGATTACCACTTCAAACACTTAATTCATAGTTGAGCATCCGTTAAAATTATGCTCAAATCCACTAGTAGAGCCTCAAATCACAAAGTAAAGGTACGATTATAGAAAATACTCATTCTTTCGAACAAACTTCTCTCAAACTATCAATTCAATGAAATCACTCATAAAGAGGAGTGTACTGCCATTATATTCACAGCAACCATCCTCTATTTCACTCAAAAATTTTAAAGAAATCACCACGAAGATGAATATAATAATACTAATAAAAAAAAGACTAAAAAACAAGAGAGAGAGAGAGGGAGAGAGAGAGAGAGAGAGAGAGAGAGAGAGAGATGCTAGGGTTTTCAGATAATAATAATAATAGTACACTCTCAATTTATATGAGATAACACCAAAAACCGAATCCAACGGCCTCAATTTTCCCATGTGTTAGACCCCTAGTCAAGCCACGTTTAAATGATAAAGTGTGTTTCACAAATGAGTTTTTAATCAAAACCAGAACCTTTATATTGGATCAAAAAATTGGGTCGGGTACACCACATAATTCAACAATTTTGGGTCATCATCAATTAATATGGGCTCATAATTTTTGAAACCTAACAAATTAATCTTCACAAAATTATAAATAAATAAGCAATTTAACAATCTAAATGTTTTTTGAATTCTCTTCTCTGCCACTTCATTCATTAGAAGATCGTCTTTTTTTTTTTTTTTTTTCCTAATTAATCACTCACATGGATAGAATTAGATTCTAATGCTATAGTCTCCATGCGCATTGTAACATCCCAAAATTTTCTAGCAAAAAATTTAATATTTTAGAAAGTAATTAAAATTTTTAGGACTTAATTAAATTAATAGTATAAATGTTATATGAATTATAATTAAAATAGTACTATGAGAATTAGAAATACAATTTTATAAAAATAGGGTAATTGTATATTTACCAAAGGATCAAAAGTGCAATTTTATAATAAAATGAGATACTTGCATATTTATCCTAAGGGTTAAATGTGCAATTTGAGAAATTACACATTTAACCCTTACCATCCCTTATAAATAGGGGATGAATGTAGAAGTGGGACATGCCTCCCTTTCATTCTTTTTCTTCAGGTAAGTTTTATTTTTATTTTTTTAATTTAAGTCAATTAAATAGTTAATTGTTTAGTTAATTAATTATTTATTTAGTCAATTATTTTTATTTTTTTAAATTATTTTGATTTAGTAATATGATAAGATGAGAAGTAAAATGTTATAATGCATAGTGTCAAGGGTGGGGTATGAAATGGAAAATATTATGATAGTGTATTGGCTAGTTAATTTTTACTAATTTTATTTTAGAAATTATGAAATTTATTTTATAACAATAACGAGAATTTCATTATTATTATTATTATTATTATTATTATTATTATTATTATTATTATTATTATTACTGTTGTTGTTGTTACTGTTGTTGTTGTTGTTATTATTATTATTATTATTATTTGTAGTAAACTAGTGTCATTATTAGTATTATTACAATAGGGGTTTTATTAATTAAATTATATTATCTTATAGGTTTAGTCTAGGTTTGGTAATTGAGAAATAATATGGTAAATTATGATTAATGTAGAGATTATTTTATTAATGTAGATATTGATCAAGAAAGTCGCGAAAATGGTAAATATTAATTTTTTCTACAGTACAAAATACATGAATATATGAAATTATGTGTTATATGTATATGTTTTCTTTAAGTGATATGATAGTGTGACACTTGTGCACTAAGTTTATTTGGAAAACGTATGGATATACATTTTCAAAGTCATGCATAGTTTTGTTATCATTCTTATTGAGTTTGTGGTTGAAAACTTCAAATGTGAATCTCATGTACCGTATTATAGTGTCCAAATAAATATACCATTTTGAAGCTCCTAGCGATCATTAAGAATAGCCAAGGATAAGGTATTTGGAGTTCAGCACCCGTATACAGGCAATGTCGTGAGGTCCCTTTGTGGCCTTTGGACTGTGGCTAGGCACGTGGAGCACTGTATACTTAGGTCAGACCTTGATATATATATTATGATATGGTATCCTGAGTCTCGGTGGACGAGGACAAATGCATTGACATTGATTTGCACGCAAGTGATGGCCATGTTATTTTGAGCTCATATGTACATTATAATAAGGATTCGGATCCAAATATGCTTGATAGACATCATTGCATCATCATATTTACTGAACTTTATTGTTCACATTTTATATTTTGTACTGCAAATAGCTCCCCCGGAAACTGAAATCATTCGAACAACTAGACATGTCCACATAACTGAGGACCTAGCAGTTATACATGTTACTTATATAAGGACTCACTACACTCGTTTTTATACAGTTGTGGATGAGGATAAGGGGGCTGAATCTTTTGAAGAATATAAAGATTTTGTGATAGTGTTGGTTGATATCTATGATTTGATTACATGTCGTTATGTAAATACTATGATATACGTGGAGTATACAGTAAAGTGATATCATGTAAAATAGGATAATGGTATATAGTAAAAAAACGTAGTGAAAATGGAATAAGTTAGCTGACATTGACATATCACCAAATCAACCTGCTGTAAATTACATCTAAGGAAAACTTTTTGAAAATTAACAGGCACTTCTTTTGACTATAAATTTTTGGATTGTCATATAGCTAACTTGTTACCGGCATTTTGTAAAGCGAGTTCCCTTTTGGTATAATATAAATTTGGCAGTTCTTTTAATTCTTTTTATTATTAACTTAATTTTCATAATATGTTTCGATTTTATTATGAAATGCCTACTGGAGTTAAATAAAAATTATTAAATCCTAGTATAATTTAAAAAGTAATAATAAAATAGAAAAAAACGATAAAATGATATAAATTAAGGGTTGAACGGGTAGTTGGGGACTTAACGTGTATAGCTGGGGACTAAGTAAACAATGGCATGCTGGTATTTATATTTATTGTATTTCTTTAAAATTATTCTTACTGAATTTATTTAATAAAATTATGTTTTGAATTGCTAGTGAGAAGGATAGAAGTATAAGTATGATCATACTAAGGGAATCATCCTAAATAAGTTAGAAAATATGTAATTTGTCTTAAGATTTATAAAAATGAAAACTTTTCATAAGCGAGTTTAGATTTTTGTTCCACTAATATTTAAAAGTACATACATTAGTCATAAGCTTAAAAGCCTATTTTATGTTAGATGGCTGATGCAAGTGAATCTACGACCAATGAAAATAATCGAAACACAGTAGTAGAGAGTTTGATAGTGTTAGTGGAGATCCAGTCACACCAGCTTAATCAGTATATGCAAGCTGCACCAGCTCCAAGAATTGATGAGAATGCTTGAGAAAGATTTAGGAAACTAAACACTCCCATTTTTTATGGGGCTATTGAATCGATTAAAGCAGAAGAGTGGATACGTACGACATAGAACATGTTTAAATATAATAGAGTTCCGATATCGAAAAGTTAATTTGTACTGCTTTTATGTTACGAGGCAACAAACTCTTGTGATCTGTATAAATCTCACAACATTCTCTATAAAGGTAATGCCTCTAAATTTTCAATGCAAACACTACATCTACTAATTCTAAATCAGGGGTAGAGTAATTCTTTTCATATTCCTTCAATTGGCATGACGCATAAGAAATAACCCTACCATTTTGCATTAAAACACTAGTGCCATCTATTCCGTGTACCTCTGAAAAATTTGTGGTGTATACTGACGCCTCTAGAAATGGACTTGGATTTGTTTTAATGCAAAATGGTATTGTTATTGCTTATGCGTCACGCCAATTGAAAGAATATGAAAAGAATTATCCTACCCATGATTTAGAATTAATAGTTGTAGTGTTTACATTGAAAATTTGGAGGCATTACCTTTATGGAAAATGTTGTGAGCTTTATACAGATCACAAGAATTTGTTGTTTAGCAGTTGTGGTAAAATATTTATTTAGAAAGAGTTCCTTAAATAGAGTTCATGTCATAGAGTCTACGAACTCAATGCTTTGCATAGTATCCCACTAGAATCCAGCATTGCCTCGTAACATAAAAGAAGCATAATTTACCTTTTCGATATCTGGAACTCTACTATATTTAAACATATTCTCCGTCGTACATATCCACTTTTCTTCTTTCATTAGTTCAACAGTCCCATAAAATATAGAAGGGTTTAGTTTCCTAAATTTCTCTCAAGCATTCTCATCAATTTTTGGAGCTGGTGAAACTTGCATATACTGATTAAGCTATTGTGACTGAATCTCTACCAACGCTGTCAAATGCTCTACTAGTGTGTCTCGATTATTTCCATTGATCGTAAATTCACTTGCATTAGCAATCTAACATGAAATAGGCTTTTAAGCTTGCGACTAATATATGTACCTTTAAATATTGGTGGAACAAAAATCTAAACTCACTTATGAAAATTTTTCATTTTCATAAATTTTAAGACAAACTACATATTTTCTAACTTATATAGGATAATTCCCTTAGTATGATCATACTTATACTTAATCATTCTCAGTAGCAAATCAAAACATAATTTTATTAAATAAATTCAGTAAGAGTAATTTCAAAAAAAAAAAAAAAATACAATAAACATACATATCAGCATGTCGTCATTTACTCAATCCCCATCTATACATGTTAAGTCTTCAAAATGTTATCAAAATCTGGGCTCTGATACCACTCCTTCTAGCTGTGACGTTCTACCCGTAATTTAATTAATTTTCATTATTTTATTATTTTATCGTTTTGTTCTATTTTATTATTAGTTTTTAAATCATACTAGGATTTAATAATTTGTATTTAACTCAAGTAGGCATTTTACAGTAAAATCAAAACATATCATGAAAATTAAGTTAATAATATAAAGAGTTAAAAAATGTCAAATTTATATTATATCAAAAGAGAACTTGCGTTACAAAAATACTGGTAACAAGTTAGCTATATGNATTTAACTCAAGTAGGCATTTTACAGTAAAATCAAAACATATCATGAAAATTAAGTTAATAATATAAAGAGTTAAAAAATGTCAAATTTATATTATATCAAAAGAGAACTTGCGTTACAAAAATACTGGTAACAAGTTAGCTATATGACAATCCAAAAATTTCTAGTCAAACGAAGTGTCTGCTAAGTTTCAAAAAGTTTTCCTTATATCTAACTTATAGCAGGCTAATGTGGCGATATGTCAACGTCAACTAACTTATTCTATTTTCACTACGTTCTTTTACTATATGTCATTACCTTATTTTACATGATATCACTTTACTGCCTACTCCACGTATATCATAGTATTTACATAACGACATGTAATCAAATCATAGATATCAACCAACACCATCACAAAATCTTTATATTCTTCAAAAGATTCAAACCCCTTATCCTTATCCACAACTGCATAAAAACGAGTGTAGTGAGTCCGTATATAAGTAACATGTATAGTTGTTAGGTCCTCAGTAATCTGGGCGTGTGTGGTTGTTCGGATGATTCCAGTTTCTAGGGGAGCCATCTACAATACAAAATATAAAATGTGAGCAATAAAGTTTAGTAAATATGATGATGCAATGATGTCTATCAAGCATATTTGGGTCCGAATCCTTATTGTAATGTATCGTGTGAGCTCAAAATAACATGGCCATCACTCTCACGCAAATCAATGTCAATGCATCCGTCTTTGCCCACTGAGACTCAAGACGCTACATCTGAATATAATATATATAACTCAAGGCCTCGCCGACATGCCTATCTGCAATCTCAAGGCCACTAAGAGACTTCCTGACACTGCCTGTATAAGGGTGCCGAACTCTAAATATATATATATATATATATCAATTTATTATCCAATCGATATTCTTTTTTGCTAACTTTCCAACATACCTCACCCTTGACATTATGCATTATAACATTTTATTTATCATTAATTAAATCAAATAATTTAAGTTTAAGCCTCAAGTGCTAAATCTTTTCTTTCTAATTGAATTTATCATGTCGACATATATACATATATCAGTGGTCCAATTTTCATAACCAATATCATGATAATGTTAACAACTATTATACTAAATCATTTTCAATTCCTACTCCCTTTCTTCTTTAATTACTGCAAACCATTTTTCTTCATTTTATCTTTTTACCATCTTTTCTCCAAATAACTTTAACACAATCTTTAATAATGCAAGTTAAGTAAACTAAAATCATTTTTTTTTAAATAACTTATAAATTTTTAAAACTTTTAGAGTTAAGAATTTGAAATAGAGAAATTATAATTCACCATCCTTGATTTAATTAATTAAATTTAACTCTAATTTTATCTTCCTTCAATTATTAAAGAACCCTAAAACAAGAATTTTAATTCCTACTCATAAATCAATTAAGTACTTAAAAAAATAATTAATTACATAATTATCTAAATAAATAATTAATTATCTTAAATAAAGAAAGAAAAATAAAACTTACTTGAAGAAAAGGAGATAAATAATTAATTATCTTAAATAAAGAAAGAAAAATAAAACTTACTTGAAGAAAAGGAATGAAAGGGAGACGGGTCTCATTTCTACATTTATCCCCTATTTATAGGGGATGATAAGGGTTAAATGTGTAATTTCTTAAATTGTACTTTTAATTCTTAGGGTAAATATGCAAATATCTCATTTCATTATAAAATTGCACTTTTGATCATTGGGTAAATATGCAATTATTTCATTTTTATAAAATTGCACTTATAATTCTCATAGTACTATTTTAATTATAATTCATATAACATTTATACTATTAATTCAATTAAGTCCCTAAAATTTATATTATTAATTCATTCAAGTCACTAAAAACCTGCATGCATCCTAATGTCATCAACCTGCCACATAAATTGTCATACCCAGTCTTCTCCAGCGATGGAATCTTGCATCCTTCCTATCCCCACCCTCCATCTGGCCTTACGCTACCCTACACAACCCATACGGCCAGAAAATCCCCAACTCACAATGGCCCTAATGACAAACTCTACGACCCACCCTTCCAATGGGACCCATCCCATCGATCCTGAACATTACCATCTATACCTTGAAGGTCAAGCTCTAAGTCCCAAATGAAGAAGGGTTACCTTGGGATTTGTTGTGTTATGTGCGACAATAATGATGAACAATACAAAATCAACAATGATAGAGCAAGAGAGAACAGACAAATTTACGCTATTCGACAATAAGTCTACATCAACAAGAGCGAAGAGGCTATGATTTCTACTACGCAAAAATAATAGGGTTACAAAATATATATTATAACCTTAGTCCGTACAAGATATTAAGAAAAAACTAAAACTGTCCATGTATCGTATCGTGGGGGCATCAACCTATTAAGGATATCTAACAAACAAATAGTAAATTACAGGCCCAAAAGGTTGATGTCGTCGTTTCACTCCACTCCACTCCGACATCATCTTGTTTTTCCATTATACATATATTCCACTCTATATGGGCTACATATTACAACAATCGCTACCTTGGGAATGTCATACTTTAGGAAAAATAATGAGAAAAATATAACTTGGGGAACTCCACTTTGGACCAATAGGTTGGGACGCCTTCTCTCTATCATCTAGAGACGTTAATCAAATTCATGCAATGCTTGAACTTATATGTGGTAATAGGCTTTGTCAACATGTATATTGCATTCTTAGAAATTTGAACTTTATCAAGCAATAGTCTACTAGAATAAACCAATTCCCTGATCTTGTGAAACCTCACATCTATATGCTTTGTCGTTATACGATACACTTGGTTCTTCTCTAAATAAATGGTACTCTAACTATTACTTTGTAGATGAACTCCAACTTTTTGAATACCCAGCTTATTGACCATTCATGTATGCCATAAAGTTTCCTTGACAGCCTCAACCACTACAATATACTCTATCTCATCTGTAGATGGTGGAACTGTGACTGAATCATGGACTCCAACAAATAGGTCCACTGCAAGAGTGAATATATAACATGTAGCTGATCTCCCGTCATCTAAATCTCCTACATACTTTGCATCTACATGTCCCACAATTGAAGGATCATTTTTGTTGTCTGCTAAACATTATGACATAGTTTGTAGTATCCTTCAAGTATCTTAAAATCCTCTTAACTACATCCCAATGTTGTCGTCCTGGACTTGCCAAAAACATTTTCATACCATTAACCATTTGTGTTGAATTTGATCTTATATAAAACAAAGCATGCATTAGACACCCTATTGCACCAGCATATGGAACCTTTGACATGTCTTCATTTTCAACATCTATCTTTCGACACGATCGATAGACAATCTACTAGTTTTGCAATACTAATTTTGAAACTCTTTAACACCTTCTCAACATAACTATACAGAGATAAATAAATTTCCTGAAATCTTTGTCCCTGCGAATCTCTAACCTAAGAATCTTATTGGTTGTACCTAAATTCTTCATGTTAAATTCTCTTCTCAACAAAATCTTCAACTTTTTGACCTCACTCATACTCATTGCAGCAATTTATATATCATCCAGATAAAGTAGCATAAAAATAAATGAACTGTCATCAAAGCTCTTCACATAAATGCAACAATCAATCTCACATTTGATGTAGCCAATCTGAATCATATAGAAGTCAAATTGCCTGTATCACTTTTGAGAAAATTGCTTCGACCAATAAAGTGATTTCTTCTTTACAAACCAAGTGCTCATGTCCAGGCTGATGGAACCCTTTCGACTATCCACGTAAATCTACTCTTCCAAATCACCGTGTAGGAAAGCTATCTTTACATCCATCCACTCCAACTGCATGTTCAAATGTGCTACTAAAGCTAACACTATCCTGATGGTCTAGGCTCGTCTTTAGCTATACTATGACGCTCTTCATCTCCTGAGCTAAAACTCCCTGGATTGTGAACATTGTCCTCTCTAACATGGGCCTCTAGCTCTACATGCACCACATGTTCATTGCTGCTGTAATTTTCTGGCACCTTATTTTCTTTTCCTTGTGTATGATACAACATGCATTTTTCATTAAAAAAATCACATATCTACTTATCATCACATTGTTTTCCTTTAGATCCTAGAGCTCGAACCCTTTTTACACTTTTTTTATATCCCCAAAAGCTACACGATCTAGACTTCGAATCAAGCTTCAATCTCTCCCACTAAAAACGTGCATAAGAGCTGGGCACGTGAACACTCTTAGACCAGAGTGGTCTATTGTACTGCCTATCCACACCTCATCTACTACCTTCCCATCTAGTGCTACTCGAGGTGACCTATTAATCAAGAAACATGATATACTCACTATATTTGTCCGAAAGTTCTTTGCAAGACTTGCATTCAACCTGAGATACTTGGCTCTTTCTGCTAAACCGTTCTATTGTGGTGTCTTGCATACTATTAAGTTTCTCTTAATCCCATGATGTTTACAAAACTCTATAAACTTTGAATCTATGTACCCAGTACCATTATTTGACTTCGAGGCATTGAATCTTCCTCCCTGTTTAGTTTTCTGCTTCATCTTTCCACTACTTGAACTTGGAAAACATTTTTTACTTGTGTTTCATAAAGTACACCCTAACCTTTCTTGAGTAATTATCAATAAAACTCACTAAATGCATATGTCCTTTAATTGATTGATTTCGTAATTGTACATATCATGATAAGTAATATAATGATAACTAAAGTATCGTTGGAGGAAGATTATGTATTTAATCTAGTACTAATCAATGCTAACTGTTAGTGAAATTTCGTAAGTGTACGGATCGTGACAAGTAATAAAGTGAATTTATTAAGTACGAATATCATCCCATAGAGACTATTATTTACTATAATTTTTTAAACAAACCTAACTTCAATTTAAACTAAAATAGTAACTAAAGATCAAATCAAGTTTTTCTTAAAAGTGAAATTCTAATAAATAAATGACAACTATTAAATAAAT
>CAIGRN010150982.1:0-15003 GCA_903798345.1 Fraxinus anomala
TTAATTATGCTGATGTTTTGACTTTAGTAGGGATTGAAATTTTAATTTTAATTTAAGTTAAAGTCAACAATTAATTTAATCACCTATTTTCACAACTTATCAACCACACATTTTATCAACTTTTATCAAAATCTACTAAAAATATGATTTTAATCATTACCGAACAGGGGCTAAATACGATGATGTAAAACTCATCATCATCCATGAAAACATTGATGGTATTGCAATAAAGGCAATGTAAGGAAGCTAACTTCAATTAGCATAAAAATCAAAGCATTGTAAGGAAATCAGTTCCAAATCACCTTCAATCAGCACCGAATCAATGACAATGAAGACAGTGACATAGCTTCAAATCACCTTCACAGATGCATATTATCAGAATATATAAATGCTAATATTCGTCCATTGATACATGTCAATTTGTGTGAGCTAAAAGAAAAATGTACTTGATAAAATACTTTTCTGGAAGAAATCTCCACGATTATTTATTAGGAATCGTTCACGAGGCAAGCAAAAATTCAAGAGGCTAGCAAAAAATGAACTAGTAAACGGAATGCAAAAATTCAAGAAGGGGGCAAAAAATTGGAACAATTAATTTTAACCACATGTTTTATTGATCTCACAACTTTTCAACCACACATTTCTTCAACCTTTATCAAAATCGACTAAAAATATGATTTTAATCATTACCGAACAGGGGCTAAATACGATGATGTAAAACTCATCATCATCCATGAAAACATTGATGGTATTGCAATAAAGGCAATGTAAGGAAGCTAACTTCAATTAGCATAAAATCAAAGCATTGTAAGGAAATCAGTTCCAAATCACCTTCAATCAGCACGAAATCAATGACAATGAAGACAGTGACATAGCCTCAAATCACCTTCACAAATGCATAACATCAGAATATATAAATGCTAATATTCGTCCATTGATACATGTCAATTTGTGTGAGCTAAAAGAAAAATGTACTTGATAAATTACTTTTCTGGAAGAAATCTGCCCGATTATTTATTAGGAATCGTTCACGAGGCAAGCAAAAATTCAAGAGGCTAGCAAAAAATGAACTAGTAAACGGAATGCAAAAACTCAAGAAGGGGGCAAAAAATTGGTAGAAGTAATATTATCAAACAATAAAAAATTAGGAAAAATTAACAATTAGTAAATTCAGATTATTGTGTAATATAGTTAAGACTGGCACAAAATAAGTAAAACTTAGTAAGTTCAGATTATCACACAATCATCCATAATAATAAAAAAATTATGAAGAGATGAGTAAAAGAAAAAATTACCACCGAAAACGAAAAAGAGAAGGGAAAAAAATCGAGACCTGGCAAAAATGTAAGAAGCTGTCAACAGGGAACTGAGACGGAGAAAGAGCTGAAATACGGCCACGGCAAAGAGAGCTAGGGTTCACTGTAGTCGGGCACTTGGGGAGTAAAGAAATTTGGGTCTCTGATTTTCTTGTTTTTTTGCTGGGTTTGTGTCCAATGTCGTTTTGATATGTTTTAAATTTCTGATTTAGATTTAAATGAAAAAAAAAAATTCGAACCTGTTTTTGAAAAATTCATACTCACTGTCAAATTTAAGAAATTTGTGAAGTTCTTTCAAAAGTTAGTTGGTCACAAATGTGAGTGATAAAATTTTTGTGACCCATTTTATTAATTATGCTCATGTTTTGACTTTAGTAGGGATTGAAATTTTAATTTTAATTTAAATTAAAGTCAACAATTAATTTAATCACATATTTTCACAACTTTTCAACCACACATTTTTTCAACTTTTATCAAAATCTACTAAAAATATGATTTTAATCATTACCGAACAGGGGCTAAATACGATGATGTAAAACTCATCATCATCCATGAAAACATTGATGGTCTTACAATAAAGGCAATGTAAAGAAGCTAACTTCAATTAGCATAAAATCAAAGCATTGTAAGGAAATCAGTTCCAAATCACCTTCAATCAGCACGAAATCAATGACAATGAAGACAGTGATATAGCCTCCAATCACCTTCACAAATGCATAATATCAGAATATATAAATGCTAATATTCGTCCATTGATACATGTCAATTTGTGTGAGCTAAAAGAAAAATGTACTTGATAAATTACTTTTCTGGAAGAAATCTGCCCGATTATTTATTAGGAATCATTCAACCAATTGCTTGAAGGCCAGTCCTAAGAATCGTTCAAGAGGCAGACAAAAATTCAAGAGGCTAGCAAAAAATGAACTAGTAAACGGAATGCAAAAATTCAAGAAGGGGGCAAAAAATTGGTAGAAGTAATATTATTAAACAATAAAAAATTAGGAAAAACTAACAATTAGTAAATTCAGATTATTGTGGAATAGAGTTAAGTCTGGCACAAAATAAGTAAAAATTAGTAAGTTCAGATTATCACACAATCATCCATAATAAAAAAAAAAATTATGAAGAGATGAGTAAAAGAAAAAATTACCACCGAAAACGAAAAAGAGAAGGGAAAAAATCGAGACCTAGCAAAAATGTAAGAAGCTGTCAACAGGGAACTGAGACAAAGAAAGAGCTGAAATACGGCCACGGCAAAGAGAGCTAGGGTTCACTGTAGTCGGGCACTTGGGGAGTGAAGAAATTTGGGTCTCTGATTTTTTGGTTTTATTGTTGGGTTTTTGTCCACTGTAGTTTTGATGTGTTTTAAATTTCTAATTTATATTTAAATGAAAAAAAAATTAATTTCGAACCTATTTTTGAAAAATTCATATTCACTGTCAAATTTAAGAAATTTGTGATGTTCTTTCAAAAATTAGTTGGTCACAAATGTGAGTGATAAAATTTTTGTGACCCATTTTATTAATTATGCTCATGTTTTGACTTTAGTAGGGATTGAAATTTTAATTTTAATTTAAGTTAAACTCAACAATTAATTTAATCACATATTTTCACAACTTTTCAACCATACATTTCATCAACTTTTATCAAAATCTACTAAAAATATGATTTTAATCCTTACCGAACAGGTGCTAAATACGATGATGTAAAACTCATCATAATCCATGAAAACACTGATGTTCTTGCAATAAAGGCAATGTAAGGAAGCTAACTTCAATCAGCTTCAATTAGTATAAAATCAAAGTATTGTAAGGAAATCAGTTCCAAATCACCTTCAATCAGCACCAAATCAATGACAATGAAGACAGTGACATAGCCTCAAATCACCTTCACAGATGCATAATATCAGAATATATATAGATGCTAATATTCGTCCACATCAACATGTCAATATGTGTGAGCTAAAAGAAAAATGTACTTGATAAAATACTTTTTTGGAAGAAATCTGCACGATTATTTATTTGGAATCATTCAACCAATTGCTTGAAGGCCAGTCCTAGGAATCGTTCAAGAAGCATGCAAAAATTCAATAGTCCAGCAAAAAATAAACAAGTAAACGGAATGCAAAAATTCAAGAGGGGGGCAAAAAATTGGTAGAATGAATATTATCAAACAATAAAAAATTAGGAAAAATTAACAATTAGTAAATTCAGATTATTGTGTAATAGAGTTAAGACTGGCACAAAATAAGTAAAAATTAGTAAGTTCAGATTATCACACAATCAACCATAATAAAAAAAAAATTATGAAGAGATAAGTAAAAGAAAAAATTACCAGCGAAAACGAAAAAGTGAAGGAAAAAAAATCGAGACCTGGCAAAAATGTAAGAAGCTGTCAACAGGGAACTGAGACGGAGAAAGAGCTGAAATACTGCCACGGCAAAGAGAGCTAGGGTTCACTGTAGTCGGGCACTTGGGGAGTGAAGAAATTTGGGTCTTTGATTTTATGGTTTTTTTGCGGTGTTTGTGTCCACTGTCGTTTTGATGTGTTTTAAATTTTTGATTTAGATTTAAATGGTAAAAAAAAATATTTCGAAACTATTTGAGAAAAATACATATTCACTCTCAAATTTAAGAAATTTGTGGAGTTCTTTCAAAAATTAGTTGGTCACAAATGTGACTGATAAAATTTTTGTGACCCATTTTATTAATTATGCTCATGTTTTGACTTTAGTAGGGATTAAAATTTTAATTTTTATTTTTATTTAGGTTAAAGTCAACAATTAATTTAATCACTTATTTTAAGGGATTCATAACTTTTCAACTACACATTTCATTAACTTTTATCAAAATTTATAAAAAAAATTAGTAAAAATATGATTTAATCATCACCAAACAGAGACTTATAAGTTAAGGTCACAATGAGACACAATTTATTGTTACAATCATGTACCGTCACAAATCACACAATGCATGATCGCCAAAATATGAAAATTGGAGCACAATTACAAATTTAATCACAAATTACATGTTTTTATAGGTTACACTTTATTTATTATTCAATTTAATGATCACAATTATCCAAATAATTGATCACAAACGCTCTTCATCCCACACCACTATACTCCACTTGAGCACCATTGGCACAGGCAACACCCAAACATCTTTTCTACGTCACCACCCCACCGCGACATCAACAACCACAGTACAAGACTAAGCCCCCGTTTAGTATGGATCCAAGTCAATTTCAACCACATATTTCTTAGGTCCCACAACTTTTCAACCACACAATTCATCAACTTTTATCAAAATCTACTAAAAATCTGATTTTAATCCTTACTAAACAGGGGCTAAATACGATGATGTAAAACTCATCATCATCCATGAAAACACTGATGGTCTTGCAATAAAGACAATGTAAGGAAGCTAACTTCGGTTCCAACTCAACTTCAATCAGCACCAAATCAATGACAATGAAAACAGTGACATAGCCTCAAATCACCATCACAGATGCATAATATCAGAATATATAAATGCTAATATTCGTCCATTGATACATGTCAATTTGTGCGAACTAAAAGAAAAATGTACTTGATAAAATACTTTTCTGGAAGAAATATGAACGATTATTTATTAGAAATAATTCAACCAATTGCTTGAAGGCCAGCCCTAGGAATCGTTCAAGAGGCAGGCAAAAATTCAAGAGGCTAGCAAAAAATGAATTAGTAAACGGCATGCAAATATTCAAGAGGGGGGAAAAATTGGTAGAAGAAATATTATCAAACAATAAAAAATTAGGAAAAATTAACAATTAGTAAATTCAGATTATTGTGTAATAGAGTTAAGACTGGCACAAAATAAGTAAAAATTAGTAAGTTCAGATTATCACACAATCATCCATATTAATAAAAAGAAATTATGAAAAGATGAGTAAAAGAAAAATTACCACCGAAAACGAAAAAGAGAAGGGAAAAAAATCGAGACGTGGCAAAAATGTAAGAGGCTGTCAACAGAGAACTGAGACGGAGAAAGTGCTGAAATATGGCCACGGCAAAGAGAGCTAGGGTTCACTGCAGTCGAACACTTGGGGAGTGAAGAAATTTGGGTCTCTGATTTTCTGGTTTTTTTGTTGGGTTTGTGTCCACTGTCGTTTTGATGTGTTTTAAATTTCTGATTTAGATTTAAATGATATAAAAAAAATTATTTTGAAACTATTTGAGAAAAATACATATTCACTCTCAAATTTAAGAAATTTGTGGAGTTCTTTCAAAAATTAGTTGGTCACAAATGTGACTGATAAAATTTTTGTGACCCATTTTATTAATTATGCTCATGTTTTTACTTTTGTAGGGATTAAAATTTTAATTTTAATTTAGGTTAAAGTCAACAATTAATTTAGTCACATATTTTATGGGATCCACAACTTTTCAAACACACATTTCATCAACTTTTATCAAAATTTATAAAAAAAATGTACTAAACATATCATTTAATCCTCATCGAAAAGAGACTTATAAGTTAAGGTCACGATAACATACAATTTATTGTTACAATCGTGTCACAAATCACATAATGTCACGATCGCAAAATACGAAAATTGGATCACAATTACAAATTTAATCACAAATTATTTGTTTTTATAGGTTACACTTTATTTATTATTCATTTTATTGATCACAATTATCCAAATAATTGATCACAAACGCTCTTCTTCCCACACCACTATACTCCACTTGAGCACCATTGGCACGGCAACACCCAAACATCTTTGCTACGTCACCACCCCACCCCACCGCACCCCACCACCACACCAACAACCACAGTACAACTAAGCCCCCGTTCAGTACGGATCCAAGTTAAATTCAACAATTAATTTCATCCACATATTTCTTAGGTCTCACAACTTTTCAACCACACATTTCATCAACTTTTATCAAAATCTACTAAAAGTCTGATTTTAATCCTTACTAAACAGGGGCTAAATACGATGATGTAAAACTCATCATCATCCATGAAAACACTAATTATCTTGCAATAAAGACAATGTAAGGAAGCTAACTTCAATCAGCTTCAATTAGCATAAAATCAAAGCATTGTAAGGAAATCAGTTCCAAATCACCTTCAATCAGCACAAAATCAATGACAATGAAGACAGTGACATAGCCTCAAATCACCTTCACAAATGCATAATATCAGAATATATAAATGCTAATATTCGTCCATATCAACATGTCAATTTTTGTGAGCTAAAAGAAAAATATACTTGATAAAATACCTTTTTGGAAGAAATCTGCACGATTATTTATTAGGAATCATTCAACCAATTGCTTGAAGGCCAGTCCAAGGAATCGTTCAAGAGGCAGGCAAAAATTCAAGAGGCTAGCAAAAAATGAACTAGTAAACGGCATGCAAATATTCAAGAGGGGGGCAAAAAATTCGTAGAAGGATTATTATCAAACAATAAAAAATTAGGAAAAAGTAACAATTAGTAAATTCAGATTATTGTGTTATAGAGTTAAGACATGCACAAAATAAGTAAAAATTAGTAAGTTCATATTATCACACAATCATCCATAATAATAAAAAAAATTATGAAAAGATGGGTAAAGAAAAAATTACCACCGAAAACGAAAAAGAATGTGAAAAAATACCGAGACCTGGCAAAAATGCAAGAGGCTGTCAACAGGAAACTGAGATGGAGAAAGAGTTTAAATAAGGCCACGGCAAAGAGAGCTAGGGTTCACTGCATTCAGCACTTGGGGAGTGAAGAAATTTGGGTCTCTGATTTTCTGATTTTTTTGCTGGATTTATGTCCACTGTCATTTTGATGTGTTTTAAATTTCTGATTTAGATTTAAATGAAAAAAAAATTAATTTCGAATCTATTTTTGAAAAATACATATTCACTCTCAAATTTAAGAAATTTGTGGAGTTCTTTCAAAAATTAGTTGGTCACAAATGTGACTGATAAAATTTTTCTGACCCATTTTATTAATTATGCTGATGATTTGAGTTTAGTAGGGATTAAAATTTTAATTTTAATTTAAGTGAAAGTCAACAATTAATTTAATCACATATTTTATGGGATCCACAACTTTTCAACCACACATTTCATCAACTTTTATCAAAATTTATAAAAAAATTTACTAAAAATATGATTTAATCCTCACCAAACAGGGACTTATAAGTTAAGGTCACGATAACATACAATTTATTGTTACAATCATGTACCGTCACAAATCACACAATGTCACGATCGCAAACTACGAAAATTGGATCACAATTACAAATTTAATCACAAATTATATGTTTTTATAGGTTACACTTTATTCATTATTCATTTTATTGATCACAATTATCCAAATAATTGATCACAAACGCTCTTCATCCCACACCACTATACTCCACTTGAGCACAACTGGCACAGACAACACCCAAACATCTTTGCTACGTCACCACCCCATCCCACCCCACCCCACCCCACCCCACCTCACCTCCACACCAACAACCACAGTACAAGACTAAGCCCCCGTTTAGTACGGATCCAAGTCAAATTCAACAATTAATTTCAACCACATATTTCTTAGGTCCCACAACTTTTCAACCACACATTTCATCAACTTTTATCAAAATCTAATAAAAATCTAATTTTAATCCTTACCGAACAGGGGCTAAATACGATGATGTAAAACTCATCATCATCCATGAAAACACTGATGGTCTTGCAATAAAGGCAATGTAAGGACGCTAACTTCAATAAGCTTCAATTAGCATAAAATCAAAGCATTGTAAGGAAATCAGTTCCAAATCACCTTCAATCAGCACCGAATCAATGACAATGAAGACAGTGACATAGCCTCAAATCACCATCACAGATGCATAATATCAGAATATATAAATGCTAATATTCGTCCATTGATACATGTCAATTTGTGTGAGCTAAAAGAAAAATGTACTTGATAAAATACTTTTCTGGAAGAAATCTCCACGATTATTTATTAGGAATCATTCAACCAATTGCTTGAAGGCTAGTTCTAGGAATCATTCAAGAAAAGGCAAAAATTCGAGAGGCTAGCAAAAAATGAACTAGTAAACGGCATGCAAAAATTCAAGAGGGGGGCAAAAAATTGGTAGAAGGAATATTATCAAACAATAAAAAATTAGGAAAAATTAACAATTTCATTTAAGTCTAATAACACATTATGAGTTAAGACTGACAAAAAATAAGTAAAAATTAGTAAGTTCAGATTATCACACAATCATCCATAATAAAAAAAAAAATTATGAAAAGATGAGTAAAAGAAAAAATTACCATCGAAAACGAAAAAGAGAAGGGAAAAAAACCGCGACCTGGCAAAAATGTAAGAGGCTGTCAACAGGGAACTGAGACGGAGAAAGAGCTGAAATACGGCCACAGCAAAGGGAGCTAGGGTTCACTGCAGTCGGGCACTTGGGGAGTGAAGAAATTGGGGTCTCTGATTTTCTGGTTTTTTTGCTGGGTTTGTGTCCACTGTCGTTTTGATGTGTTTTAAATTTCTGATTTAGATTTAACTGATAAAAAAATTATTTCAAAACTATTTGAGAAAAATACATATTCACTCTCAAATTTAAGAAATTTGTGGAATTCTTTCAAAAATTAGTTGGTCACAAATGTGACCAATAAAATTTTTGTGACATATTTTATTAATTATGCTTATGTTCCGAGTTTAGTAGGGATTAAAATTTTAATTTTAATTTAAATTAAAGTCAACAATTAATTAATCACATATTTTATGGGATCCACAACTTTTCAACCACACATTTCATCAACTTTTATCAAAATTTATAAAACAATTTACTAAAAATGCCATTTAATCCTCACCAAACAGAGACTTATAAGTTAAGGTCACGATAACATACAATTTATTGTTACAATCATGTACCATCACAAATCACACAATGTCACGATCACAAAATACAAAAATTGGATCACAATTACAAATTTAATCACAAATTATAGGTTTTTATAGGTTACACTTTATTTATTGATCACAATTATCCAAATAATTGATCACAAACGCTCTTCATCCCACACCACTATACTCCACTTGAGCACAATTGGCACAGGCAACACCCAAATATCTTTGCTACCTCACCACCGCACCCCACCGCCACACCAACAACCACAGTACAAGACTAAGCCCCCGTTTAGTAAGGATCCAAGTTAAATTCAATGATTAATTTCAACCACATATTTCTTAGGTCCCACAACTTTTCAACCACACATTTCATCAACTTTTATCAAAATCTACTAAAAATCTGATTTTAATCCTTACCAAACAGGGGCTAAATACGATGATGTAAAACTCATCATCATCCATGAAAACACTGATGGTCTTGCAATAAAGGCAATGTAAGGAAGCTAACTTCAATCAACTTCAATTAGCATAAAATCAAAGCATTGTAAGGAAATCAGTTCCAAATCACCTTCAATCAGCACCGAATCAGACATAGCCTCAAATCACCTTCGTAGATGCATAATTTCAAATAGAATTTTTCTTAACATGCACTTTAGTTAGAATTCTCAATTATCTTTAACAAAGAATTCGAAGCCACACCCAAGTTCCTACAATAATGATTTTGAACATTTCTTCTTCGGTGCATTATATCAAGTTATTAAGCGGAGAATGCTAAATTCTTTGCATTTTCACGTTTTGGGATTCAGCTATTGGTGTGGAATCAGTACCCCCAGCAACCCATTTTGAAACTGACAGAGCATACAGCTGTGTGAAGGCCATTGCTTGGTCGCCTCGCCAAAATGGTCTTGCTTGCTTCCGGAGGAACTGCTAATCAGTGCATTCGCTTTTGGAACACAACCAGCGGCAATCAAATAAATAGCGTGAATTTTTCAGGCACCGGTTAAGGATACTGGGCTGTGGTCTTGAGGCAGAACTCAAATTTGATGAAAGGTGCTTTGAATTGTCATGAAAATGTGAATATATACATACTCAATCTGTGCAGTATTTATATCATTATATGTCAGACGACGACAAACATGAACTAATAAACAAAATATACTCTTTCTGTGTTGAAGACAACAAGAGAGACACAAACCAGAGGAAATTGTTCGTGCATTATGGCCATTCGAGGATGTATTTGTAATTTAAGGTGCCTAAAAATTGTTTTGAACCAAAAATTTGAATATGATGTTAATCAATTTCCTCGCACAACGAGAAGAAAACTTCAGACATTTTAAGTTGTGGTCAAAGAATTAGCTGAAATATCTACTTCTCATTACACCATGCAGCCCTCTCTAATGCTTCACCCGACACATGCACATTGATGGGTTCAACACTCAAGTACATAACCGTATATTTATGGAAGAGGACGAGGATGGAAAGTGTACGACTCAGAAATAAATATACGAGGTTGAAATTCTGAGCCCTATTGCAATGGATTCGATGAAACTGCAGCAGTTTTCGCCTAACCTTGTAATAAGTCCATTAACCCATGATTCTATCAGAACATTAACTGCTAACGAAATATCTCAAGATATTTCGATACCAGTGTTTAACATCCTGAAACGAAATACATGATTAGAGGAAAAGGAAAATCAACCAGAATCCGAGTCGGAAAAGCTATTTTATCCAGAAATAGAACGTGCGAAGATCTTGATTATCTTCAAATTTTTGCCCCCATATGACGAGCAATCGTGTCATGCAACAGATATGATAACCAATAATTTAAACTCGTCAGGTGCTGACTTAGAGAGTCAATAACATTGGCCTAATTAGGAGGCAGAGAGGTTAGGAAATTCAACAGAACAACACATAATGTTACTGGTTGTTATCTACACATTGAATGAAAATATTCTTTTGCACAGCTAAGAATGTATCCTTTCTTTACGGCTTCAATGAACGCAGGCCTATTTCGTGGTACAAGGATCACCAGAGAAATTAGCTGCTTGATCCGCCAGATTGATGATCACCAGAACTACCCACTTGTTTTCAGGCCAAAGCAATGGAGAGTATCCACGAACCTGCTTTCGCTAAAACCACTTAAGGACCATCCTCAAGAAACATTGACTCTTCAAAATGGTACTTCTATTAAATACTGAACGTAATATTCTGTAGACTAATAATACGAAATTAACTTGTAAGCAAAACAACCTGGTCTAGAGGATGGATCAATACCTCGGCGGATATTCACAGTAAAGACAAGTTGATATTGACAACATGTGCAGCAACCATTAGCTTGCCTTCCCATAAATTCTATCTAACAAATTCAATAAGCTGGCCTCCAAGAAGAAAGTGCATATAAGATACGCCCCTTCCACCCCTGCAACATCCAGAGGCCATCTTCATCGATCACAAAATCCTTGTGGTAGGATGATGTAACCCGGTGTTTTGCCATCCTCATTATCTCTTCATTCTGAGGAAGCTGTTCGAATCCAGCCCTGATATTTCGAACCTGCCACTGCTTGTATGTCTCTGGTCTCTCAATTCTTTCTGCAGCTTCACATGCAATGACATTCATTGCTTCCTGCCCAAATATTGTTTTCTCAAGCAGCATCCTCTCGTGAATTTCACGAGGAATATTAGCCTCAAGCATGTCAAAAAATGATGAATAATGAAACAGAGCCTCACGGAATCTTGTGATAAAGAAGGGAGCATTGTAAGCACCATTCACTATCCCCTGCACAAAAATATCTGGACTAATTTTCCTGATAAGGTTCAGAACAATATTTCTTGGACTGTTTACTACAACAGTTTCATCAAGCAGATTCCTAAACCTGTAAAGGCAATTCACCACCACAACCTCATCTTTGCTAACCATAAGATCCTCAATCTTAATAGTTTCCCACTTCTGCGCTATAGCATTGAACTCAAATGGAACGTTAAAAGTCTCAGCATAACTAGCCAAGCGCCGTCCTGTCTCTTCAACCCTTTCCGATGGTCGAAACCCTGGACATGGAAAATCAATCCCAGTGATACGAAGCTTGGGGGGACCACCAGGCCTAGACGAGAGACGTTGTAGAAAGCAAGGCCATTGAAAACCATAGAGAATACCAAAATCAATAATGTGAAGCCTTGTGGCATTTTTAGCCACATTCATGATGGTCTTATTTGCGAAGAAGTTAGAGATCTTCCTAAATGGACAGGTAGCAAGATATATATGGTAGGCTTTCAAGATGTCAGCAGCCGATGTAGGCAAATTGATAAGGGCTTTGTAGATCTGAGTCCCGGATCCAGCCATACGTGCCTCAAGACCATCAGCAAACCAGTGGGCAAGCCTCTGCATCCCGTCTCCTGTGGGAGTTGAATGTTGTCGGATCTGCTTCAAAAACTCATTAGCAGACCTTCGGTCATCAGCTGCAACAGCTTGAGCACAAAGGGTCAAAAGGGCTCTCAAATCAACCACATTCCTTCTGCCTCCCGGTTTCTTGCCACGGCTTTTCCCACCATTAGACCCCTTAGTTTGATTATTTTGTGGAGCATTTTTAGTTACTTCATGCTGCAATGCTTTCCGAAGTGCAGATTCATTTCTTCCTTCACTGCATAGAAGCACCATATCAAACATTTCCGGACTCGCAGTCGATTCATTATAAACAGCTGTCTGCTTGTTGTTCCTCTCCACGTGCATACTCGAAGTCTCTTGATACGGATTCTTCTTACCCCTTGACAGATCAGCACAGTCCTCATTGTCATATTTCTTTTCCACCTTAACTACCAAACCAGTTGTCCCTTCCTTCTGCTCTTTCCCCAATAACTCACCATACCTCAAATCAACTGCCAAACTATTGCCATTAGGAAGAAATTTAGCAGCTTCCTCAACCCCTTTCTTAAATTGCATAACTGATTGGCTATCACTAAATATATTAGGAATTTTAATTGTACTTACGGGAGAATCCGCTGGACCATCAGTGAAGGCACTGGTGCTACTTGATGGGCTAAAAGATGACTGAGTAGTCAATTGTGAAACAACGCCAACAGAAGAATTTTGTTCGTCAAATCCAGTGCAATTAGGATCAGAATTCCAGTCTGGGTATAAGTCAGCATTACCAGCAGCATAATAATTTATAAAATCTCCTGAAAAGTTTTCATCGGAGTTTTCAACATTCTGATCCCAATTTGGGACTCGCAGATGATCTGTGGAAGCAGGATACTGCCCCCCAAGAACTTCATAGAACGATTTCTCTGCAGCTAGAAGAGCTGTCGACTCTTGAAACATGCAAGCTTTCTCTTCCACATCCTCTTCCATAAGGATATGGTTTATGTACTTAAGCACCACATCACTAAAATCATAATCCTCGAGGGTATCAGCATCAGATGATTGGACTAAAGTATTAGATTGCAAATGACTAGAAAATGGGGTAACATCAGCATAATTACCATTTGCGAAACTATTGCTGGCTATCGAATTGTTAATCAGATTTGGATCCGGAAACACGGAAACGTCTTGGTTATCATATTTGATACCAGAGGTTGTCCCATTATGACACCTAAAATTCCGATCCATGACCATCTAGTTTGCAGTAGTCTATTCAATATAGAATATACCCAAATCCCAAAATCTTATAATTTCAAATCAAGATTCTCTTTCAATCTCCCCTTCAACTTTACCGCCAGCAATACAGAGCTAGACCTTTTCCAAGATGAGAAATTTTGATACATCAAAATTCAAAACAAAGAAACTGAAATCCTGAAACAACCACAGAGCAAAAAATAAAACGAAAAATTGGATCAATTGAGGAAACCTTAAAGCCATAAAAAATAAATCTTAATCCAACAAACAAAGTCATCTTATGCATTCTTTTCAGTACAAATTCGACAAAAACAAAAGATAGATTGATTAAAAACGACAACTTAGGAAAAAAATCAATTTGACCAGAAAGTTAAAACCTTCAAATCTCAAGAATTCCACAAATAAAATGTAAAAAAAGAAATTAATTAACCTCAGATTCCTGCATACAGGAAATCATTGCTATCGTACTTGAAACAGTAACTGAGCATAAAAATTACCTGGAAAAGAGAAAAGGGGAAGAAAGAAAGTGGTATTGAAGCAGAGTTGAATATGGGTAGTTTTGAGGATGAAAAGGTTGATTTTTTTATCTCTGAGCCTTCGAATGTTTTCTAGATACTCTAATGGCTGTGGCATTAATTGAACTGACTGATTGTCAACTGGTAACTATTATACTCTAATAACTATGACGAAAAGACAAGATTTTCTGGAATTAATACAATGATTTCACTCCATTTAACATCTTGTCTTCACATTTTGTCCATTTCCTAAATTCTTGTCACGCCAAGTTTGACGTAAATATAAATGTTCTAATGCCTTTGCGCAAGTCCATACGAGTTATCTGAGGGAGTGTGTTCAATTGGGATTTTAATAGACATTTTTTAAGTGAGACTTAGAGGATTTCATGAATTTTTTAGAGATTTATATGAAATTAGTAGAAATCTTTTGTAAACTTATAAACTTTCATTTTAAAAGTTTTAGAGACTTTTATAGAATTCAAAAGACTTTTGAAAACTTTCTTTTTAAATAGAATTTACATGGATCGAGTGCAATATTGTGAAATTATCACATATGATGTGGTGATTTTCACAATTCTCCTTCTCTTTCCTTTTTTGCCCATATAATTTAAGAATGTTTTAAAAATTTTAAATAGTAATTAAATAAATAATAATTATTATACATATAAAA
>CAIGRN010150984.1:0-11539 GCA_903798345.1 Fraxinus anomala
GTGTGAGTTTTGTGGTCCTCCTAAGACTTGTGGGCTGATGCCATTTGTGTCATTTGGTTTGTGACTTATTATTTGGGCCATTAGTTGCCTTGGTGTCACTCACCTATTGGTGGCTTTAGTTTCATCCGGATTGTGTTAGTTTGATTTAATTGTGACCGTTGGATTGAGATAAATGGTTGAGATTTAATCTTGGCTTAGATATTTTTCTTGGCTCGACTCTCTCTATATTCACGTGGGCTTCATTCTTTTGAGTTTTGCTCTTTGTCTCTTCGTTCTCTCTGTTCTCTGTTGAAGTTATTCTTCTTCTATCTTTGCTACATCCTAAAATTGACCTTGGTTAACCTTACCTGTGTAGACTTAGGCCTGAGACAGTAGCTAAGTGCTGGTTCGTTCTTGTGGGTTTAGGTCAGATTTTAGGGGTGTTCTTGGCTGCTTTTGGTAGACCTTTCGGTCAATGATCCAAGCTAAGTGTGGAGGGTTCTTTACCGGTTTTTGTACTCTCTTTGGAGGGCGATTTGCAAGCATGGAAGGCTGTTCCTGAGCCTAACTGGTTCGACTGAGAAGAAGGGAAGAAGCATCATAAAGGGAAGTAGAGTTCTACCGATTTAAGCTTTGATTTTTCTATCTCGTTGATGTTCTGTTTCTCAGTTTCAATAGTTTATGTTTTCTGTTGATTTTTCATGATATGATTATGATAGATTATATTGAGGTATGCTAATATCTGTATTGTATATGTTAATGTGTATCGAACTCTAGCATTGTGCTTCCTTAGAAGCCGTTTAGAAATGTTATCAGTGGTTTGGTGTCTTCATTATGCTGTATTATTCTTAACAATGTGGTTATTCTTTGTTTCTAAAATGTGGTCAAAATAACATCATTAGCTCTACAGTTTATTCAGATTTAGTTGTTCAAAAATAACATGCATCATTTGCTAACTGGGAAGTACCGACACGTTGCTGATGTGTACGTATCAGTGTCCGACACGTATCGGACACCGGTATGTTTTCGACACGTGTCGGAGACGAAGAAATGCATACGGATGGAAGAAACAGTAAGCAAAACATATGGCTGGAAGAAAAGAAGATGTGTGTGATTGTTGCTGCATTGAAGAAGAGATGCAGTGGTGGATGGAATTGGAAGAAAGGCTGACGAAGAGACAGGCTGCGATGAAGAAAAGAAACGACTGTCTGCAGAGGAAGAAAAGAAAAGTCCAAAGAAGTAAACCCTAAATATAATTTTCAATTCAAATTGAGTCCAAAATTTTAAATGCTCTTTAAATGAGCCCAAAATATTAAATACTCTATAAATGATAAGACTTTTTCTATAGCTTTACCCTTTAACAAAGTAAAAGGTAAATTTTTATGTAGATCAAATTTTTTTATCATTTAATTTATCATTTTATCGCAATAAAAAATCAAATTCGAATTCTAATTGTTATCTGTGTTTATTGGCATATTATTTTTATGTAGTTGTGACATTGAGTTTTTCTCTCTTCTTGCACCATGGCTCCCTAAATAAACCTGGGAGACAGGTTGGCATTTCAATGCCAGAAACTATAGTGTCATTCCATTCCTAAGTGTGTGTATATATATATATTCAACTAGTCGATAAATTGCATTTTTACATGCTTGATATTATTGCGTTCATTCTCAGTATAAATGCATAATCATGCTTCTTCCGAGTCATCTGTATAAATGCATTTTCCACTTTGAAACAACGTGTTTTGCAGTATCTATTTTTATTTTTATTTTTTTCCTTTTAAGCACAAATTCAACTACATGATAGCAAGCCTTATGTTGGCCTTACATATGAGAGTGATTCGTTTGGCACTTATCTTTTGTTTCTTTCTTGGTAATCTCTCTCTTAAGTATTGTAATATAGTATTGTGTAGATGCTGAATTTGTTATAAATATCCAATTTTTGACAAATATTTTCAGGTAGTATTCCCATGCACTGAGAATCCTAATGTTGGTTCAAATTGTTTGTTCCACTCGTCACTTCTTTCGAAGCGAGCTTGTTTCATAATGGCCTGGGCTAGACTGGATACTGTGGCGGGCTGGATTTATTAATATTGTGTTAAATATAAAAAGGTAAATCAAGAAGATCAAATACGAAGGAAACTTGAAGGTGGAATCAAGACTATCTAAAGATTGAAGGAATTTTTTTTCAAAAACACACTATAAAGGCAAATCCTAAAATACCCATTTGTTTATCGATCTTCCAAAATTATTATATTCTTGTCGTTACATGATTTAATCAAATTCTATTTTTTTCCGACAATCGGTATCAGAGATTTTGATATTATTTCTAGTTTCAAAAATTAAATAATTTTGGTTTATGCATGTTTTAGTAAAGTGCACTGTTAGGATTATGTGATTTATTTTGTTATAAGATAAATGATGTTTTGTTGAACGAATTTATTACTTTAGAATTTTTGTGGTGATCATGTAATTTAATATTGAGTAATATAACAAGAAGGGTGGATTAGGACTCCATATATTCCTCTTTGATTTCAATTTTTGGAATATATTTAGAGTTTATATTTAGTTCGGGTTGTTGTTGCAATTTTGATATAAATGACATATTCTACAATTTTAACTCGAAGGACTTAATCTACAATTTTGATTTGGAGGACCTAAGATGCAATTATGCTTTAAAGACGAAACGTCACCTTCTTTAACAGGACCTAAGTTGTAAAATCCTTGAAAAAAAAAAACAGAGAAATCGGAGGAGGGGACGATGTCTCCTTCCAGAGTTGTCGTTGTGGGAATTAAAATTCAGATCAAAAAAAGTAATAAACAATAAAAAAGTTATAGAAATTTCAAAACAATGATAGAAAAGTGAAACACTCAAAAAGTGACAGAATATATTTTTTAAAAAAGTGACTACTAGAGAACGTGACAAATACTCAATCAAAGCATTGGAATCAATTCAATAAAGTGATAGGGAAAAAAAAAAAGAAGCGATGAAAGCTCAAAAAGTGACTATTCAGCATGAATCAAAACCTTAGAAGTAAATAATAGACGATTGATTTTCTTTTACATGTTGTCTTTTTGTGATCATATTTCATGTCTATTAACTAGCATATAAACTTGGATTCAGAAGTTATTCAATAAAATGAAAATATTAAAAAAAGTGATAGACTAAAAAAGTGACAAAAAATTAAAAAAAAAAGTGACAATCTCTTATGATAAAAGCTTCAACAACAAAAATTCCACTTTTTCCACACAAGTCATTTGGTTTAAGAAACAACATATGGAGAGAAACAAACAAAAAATCATGTTTATTCTCAAGATGTATGTCATGCGTTTTATACAACATAAATTATATTGTAAGTGTACGGTGTTAAGTTTTGTAATATATGAAGGAGTAAAAGTGTCGAACCCACATGAATTGTAATTTAATTTTATATTAAATACTATAATTGTGTAGTCTCCATTTTATTTAGATAAATGAATTTTTGAATCAATGTTTTAAACTAATCTAATGATGAATGTGGTGACAAATTTAACAAATAAATGCAAGTTAGGAGAATAATCGAGATGAGATAATCGAGATGAGTTTCACCTAACTATCAATTATATAGTTATCTCTAATCAATTTTTCAAAATTTATAAGTAAGAACTCTAATATAATTCTACACCATCTCTTGAGTACATGTAAAAATTAAACCTAGAATTTCTCTATTCCGAATTAAAATCGAAGAATTATCAAGTTAATGGCTCTTATATGAAACAAGTTTTAAAAGAATTATACTATCTCGAAACCTATAAAACCTAGGTTGTGTTATTTTATAATTACGCCTAAATTTTCCTCTCTCGAGTGCCGAAATTTAAAACATCAAATAAATCAATTATTGGCCAACTAATTGAAAGTACTAAAAATAAATAACACAAATAAACAAGATTGAGAAATCTAGAAAAAATGACTATAATAAAATCAAACAATATTCTCAAATTTTTGTTACATCAAACCCTAGATTAGAAGTTTAGTTCATGAAGGAAGCCATAGAAATAATCAGTCAAATAAAAAAACATAGAGAAGAGAATAGAAAAACTAGTTTTGGTAGATCTTCAATTTCCTTTGCGATGTTGTTCTTGATTTCTTGATGATGTCTGGTTGAATTCTTGCTCCTGACTTGATGAATTATTGTTGAAAAGTGGGCTTTAGGATTATATTTATATCATCATGAAGTATTGGAAGAGTTAGGGTTGGATTGGGACTTAGAAAGAGACCAAAATATGTAAAAATCCTTTTTCTCACTCGGAAGCACCCCGGCGCCACTAAATTGGCACTACGACGTCCACTTTTGGTGGAAAAATCAGCATTGCGTATCCTACACTATTTTTATCATAACATTTTGTCCAAAAATCCTATTGAGACGATTCAAAATGTATTGGAAAGATAATTCAAATGGATAAAATTTTACTTCAGATAACTTTCTCCAATTCGAAGTTTACTATGTAAAACATTGGTCTCAATCTATGGCTAAAAATCTGGAACATACTCGTGTGGTTGAAAATTGATTTGTGAAAATATTTTGATCACATCTCACTTTTTTTCGAATTTCAATTGCATCCGGATGACTCCTAGCAATATTCAATTATATTTTTGTAGTCCGAATGAACTATTGAAAAGTTGTAATTGAGTCCTCAAACTTTGAATTTCATCATTTTTTGTTGTTATTCACTTTTTTTTTCAATTTATCCCCCAGTTATCAAGTTTCATCAAATCAACATCAATTTCTCCTTGATTCATGCCAATATCAATTTGTTTCTTCAAATTTTACATAATTCACACCAATTCACTTAAACCTATAAAATAACGTTAAAACACACATTAAAACGTCCTAAAAAATCTTAAAGATAATCAAAATAACAAGTTTAAGAGGAAATAAAACAATGAGTGAACTACACTCATCAAACATCCCCAAACTTAATACTTTGTTAGTTCTCACACACAAGAAAAGGTAAAGAAACTAATGAAAACACACAAACAAAACTAATAAATGAACTTACCTAAAACAAGTTTAGTTAGATAGCTTGCATTTATGGCTCAAGATTGAAAACGTGATATCAAATTCATGAACTACTTCAAAACTGTAATGCAAATACTAAATTTTCATCTATTCAATGCAAAACGTGTGTGTGTGTGTGTGTGTGTGAAGAATTAAGTGCAACGCTGTGCATTCACAAGTTGATCCAATTCCCGACTTCAAAAATCAATATATCATTTCTTTGCTCGTGGGATTCACACACTTCCAAACTTATTTTCTTTTATTCTCTTCCCAAGGGCGTATTCTAAAGTTCAGTTCCAATACCAATTTCTTACACCACTCAAATTTGGTTTAGTTTACCCAGCAATGTCAATAATTTATGCATGTGATGATTCTCCCAATTTATGAGTACTTCAGCAATCAAGCTTATACATAGTGATTCAAACCCACTAGTTATCTAAGTTTTCATAATTATTTCACAATTGCACAATTACTTGCTTATTTTGATAGTTTCAGCTCAACATCAATCTCATCCTTTTTTTATTTCTTGAACCCTGTAACAAACGTTTAGTCGATAACTCCCCAAATTTAAAGGCCAAAGGGTATCGGGTTTCGAAATACCCCAACGGACTTACTAACTTGAGTAAAAAAGGTGCCGGTGTGAGGCATAAAGTCAACAAGTGCAATGCCCTTTTTCTTTACAAGAAAAGCAGAATTAAAAGGGGTTAGATCCCTAGCATACTGTCATCACCTAGTTCATACTTGAAAGTTAAAGACACTCCACACCAATAATTTTTTTTCAACATACACGGAATCATTACAAGTTTAAATCATCTCTTTTATCGACTCGAACACCCCAAATTATGCTAGATAAGGTTAATGATGTAGTGAACAATAGGTTTCATGATTGAGCATCTAAGTTCTTTATTTCAACCTAAATCATGAATCAACCTATTCCTATACAATGCAACAATCAATTCACATGCATAAGTATGTTTCACACGAATAAGAAAAAATTTAACCCAAAACACACAACTTATTCATAATTCATAAACTAATACATGTTCTCAAGTATATACATCAATGCCGGCAATGCTATATAACTCACACAAGCATGCAATTATTATTATTATTTTTAAAACAATCATACTAACAAAAAACTTCACACAAAAACAATTAAGCAATTAGACAATTAATATTTCACCTCTCCAAACTTAAACCAAACATTGTCTACAATGTGAAATTAAAGAAAAGGGGGAGGACTTCCCTGAGTGAAAATATTAGTTGTCTTCGTTGCTATTCACGTCATGGTAAAGTGATGGTGGATTGAATGATGATGAATGTTGATATAGTTTCTCCCCCAAACTTGAGATTTAACCTATGAGAAAAACAAATTCATTAATAAGTTAAACAAATATAAACTAAAATCTAAAGATAAGAGATAGAGAGATAGAACACTTGAGTTACTTCCCAAAAAGCGCTTCTTTAAAGTCATTAGCTTGATATTGCCGGAATACCTTATGTTAGATCTTCAAGAGGCACTCCTCCCTTCATGTTTCCAAACTTTTTCCTTATCTTTGAACTTTTCTTCAGAATAGCATTACCACTAGGATTAGGAGGCGGCTTCAACTCCGGTATAGTATTCAAAACCTCTTTTGATTTGATAATGTCGAGAGGTTTCAAATGTTCTTCAATGTAGTTCTTCTTTCTGTCAGGTGGACCGACTTCTTGATCTAAGATGAAATTTACCACTTCCTTGGTCTCTGTGTAGCTTCTGGTAGCAGCTGTATCAATCTTTGAGTAATCGGTTGCTATGTAAGGCTCCAAAGGGTCAAGAACAATTCTCTTTTGAAATTTTTACCTTCCACTATGTCAATTGATTGGACTATATAGCAAGTATAAACTTATTTTGAGGATTTCTTCATTTGATAAATGTCGAACATGACATGCTTTTCATTGACACGTAACGTCAATTTTCCTCCTTGTACATCAATCAATGCTCTTCCAATTACCAAGAAAGGCTGATCAAGAATAAATGGTAATTCTTGATCTTCTTCCATATCTGACACCACAAAGTCAACCGGAAAAATAAACTTGTGTACCTTCACTAATACATCTTCAATAATACCACTTGGGTATGTGATGGATCTACCAGCTAGTTGCAAAGTGATGTAGTCAGTTTCACTTCTCTGAGTCCTAATTTCTTAAACAAAGAAATGGGCATTAGATTGATGCTAGTCCTTAGATCACACAGTGACTTATCAATGGTAGACTCGCCAATTGTGCACGAAATTGTAAAGCTGTTTGGGTCCTTTAGTTTCTGAAGGAGCTTCTTCTGGAGAATGACACTACATTATTCTATTAATTTCACAGTCTTAAACTCTTCCAACTTTCTTTTCTTTGACATCACTTCCTTCAAGAATTTGGCATAATTAGGTATTTTCGCCAAAGCATCAACAAAAAGAATGTTGATGTGGATATTCTTGAAGACTTCTAGAAATTTTGCAAACTTCTCATCGAACTTCTTCTTCAAGAATCTCTGTGAATATGGCAGTGGTGGCTTCAAGATTGGTGGATTATTTGGAAATGAGATTGAGTAAGGCTTAGAAGTCTTCTTTATTGCCTCTGCCTCTGCCTTAACCTTCTACACTTCAACCAATTTTTCTTCAACATGATCTGAAGCAGGTGTATGAATTAAAGCCTCTATAGGCTTGCTTTCTTCAACTATTTTTCCACTCCTCAATGTGATGGCGTTGCAGTACTCCCTTAGGTTGACCTTGTTGTCACTAGAAAACTTCCCTTGTTGTTGGGAATTTATTGCAGTTGCTAGCTGACCAATCTGTACCTCTAGATTCTTTATTGTAGCCCCCATATTGGTCATATGAGTCTTGATGTTGTCAAGTCTTGAATCATCTTTGTTGAACCTCGCCTTAGTGATGGCTATCCTTCAAAAGCCTAATTATTGAACCCAAGTGGTGGTTGCAACACGTTCGCATTGTTATCATAAGATAGGTTCTCATGGTTTCGCAGTCCTGGATGGTNGATGTTGTCAAGTCTTGAATCATCTTTGTTGAACCTCGCCTTAGTGATGGCTATCCTTCAAAAGCCTAATTATTGAACCCAAGTGGTGGTTGCAACACGTTCGCATTGTTATCATAAGATAGGTTCTCATGGTTTCGCAGTCCTGGATGGTGCTGGTTTGCTGAGTAGTTTCCTCTCAAATTGAAGTTTCTATAATTCACATACGAGACTTGCTCATTCTTCATCTTAGACTCATGGTATAACGTAGAAGCAACCATGATAGAATCTACTTTCTTCCGAGTTCCTTGTAATGTGAGTGCAGCTATTAGAGTTGTGAGTGGCATCTGAGCTGGTAAAGCTGTAATTGGATTTCCACCTCATAAAGACCAGTAACTTTCTTTACATTTGAATGCTTACTTGGCTATTGATAGCTGTTGGTGGCTATTTCATCCAATAGTGAACCTGCAACATTTACAATTTTAGACATTAAAGTATCCCCTGTGCAGCATCTACTATTGTCCGTGTTTGACAATTAAACTCGTAGTAGAAGATTTTCATTTGCATCCAGTCCTAATAACCATGCTGAGGACATCTTCTAAGTAGATCTTTGAATCTCTCCCAAGCCTCATAGAATGGTTCGAAGTTTGCTTGTCTGAACCGGCCAATTTCACTCCACGATTGAGCTAACTCGGAAGGGAGAAAGAATTTGGTGAGAAATTTTTAAGCTCTAGCTCCCCAAGTTGTGATGGATCCATATGGCGATGTTTGGAACCATGCTTTTACTTTATCCTTTAAGGAGAAGGAAAATAGATAGAGTCAGTTGACGTCTTTAGTAACGCCATTCATCATTACAGTGTCACAGATTTTAAGAAAATAACTAAGATGAGCATTTGGATCATCTGCTGGAGATTCCCCAAACTGATTATGTTAAACCACATGTATCAATCCTGGCTTCACTTTGAAGTTATTTGCAGTCATAACTTGGTGTGCAATACCAAAGTAGTTGTCATTGACCACTAGTCTGACATAATCTTTAATGGCCAGCTGTTGAATGTTCTAATTCGCTGATTGTTCTGCCATTGCTTCGAATTTGTTTCTTTGTATGCCTCTTAAAAATTTGAAAGTTCATTCAATTTCAGGATCAAAGGATAATCATCCAACGCTCCTTGATCTTCGCATAGACCTAAAACAATGAACAAGCAAGCAAATTAAAAGAAAGTAAATCTAAATTAAAACAAAAGCTACTTGGTAATAATATCAGAAAAAATCAAAATAAACAAGCCCGGCAACGGTACTAAAAACTTGTCATGCATTTTATACAACGTAATTTATACTGCACATGTGATGTGATCACAGAGTCGAGCGTGTCAAAGTCAAGCCCGGGAAAGGATCCGTTGATTATCGAAGGAGGTCCAATAACACGGTCGAGAGCAAAGCGGGTGAAAGAGGCGATGTGATTGCTGGTTCAAGTTATGGTAGATGAAGCGCTGATCACGACAAGTAAATGAACAAGTTTCGTGTTTGGCTCAGGAGGAGAAACCAGATGGATCAACATAATTCAAGCAATGGACGAGGAAGCCTAGTTCATTCTGGTCGCGAATATTTCCAAATTTCGCGTAATCTTTTATTTAAATTAAAACTCTATTTTGTAATATCTTTTGCAATTTTTTTTTGGCTTAATTTCATTTTTAACTGGGTTTTATGTGCTCCCTATAAATATGACTCATTCTTTTCATTGTAAAACACAACATTATTATTGAGATTTATCGAGAGGCAAAGTTGCTTTCGAATTCTTGTTCTTTGTTGAAAAATAGAAATTTATCAAAATTCTTCTTGTAGCGTTCAAATCAACTTGGTGAGATTCTCAAAAATTCAATCAAAAGGTTCAACATATCGTTTGCGTATTGCTAGTTATTTTGATTCGTTATTTTTAAATCACATCCAAAACTTTGATTATTTTGACTTTCTTGGGTTCGATTTTAATCTAATCACGAGTTTTGTAATTCTTCACTACGTGGGTTCATATAAGTTGGTATTAGAGTTTAGGCTCCAAAATCAAGGTTATATCATTTTTCTTTTTTGTTTGAGTATTTATTTCTTTTTTCTTGCGTTCTTCGTGTTCTTCTATTAAGTATTTTGATCCGTAATTTTTTCGTCAAAAATTCAAAAATTGTTTTTGTGTCCAAATCAACTTCCATTTTTCTGCCGGTGTCATAGTTGAATTCCGAGTAAAAAAAAATTCGAAAAAAAATCGAAATTTTTTTTTTCAAAAATATCGAAAATTCTATGAAAAGTCAAATTAAAAAAAAGTATATTTGTTATTATTTATCTCAGAAATTGCCGACCGATTACGTTATCTATTGTGTAAAATTCAAGAATCACCTTCTTGGATTCAAATTCCATTCCAATCATCCAATTCAATTATTTTTCTTTCTTGAGTCTTCAAAATTTCCAAAATCTCACTCAAAAACCCGTTTGAATTCTATGAGAATAATTCCTGGTTGAGTTTGAATTTGTCATCTGAAGCATTTGGACAAAAGCATTGAGTGGAAAAAGGCAGAGTGGTGAGATCAATAGAGGAAAAAAGCTGAATTGAGTGATACACGAGTGTACATTTGTGAGGCAGAAATAAATTTTAGAATTTAGGATGTCTGACAGGGACGTATCAACATCAGGCCGAAACAACAACCAAACCAACATATCGGATGAGATAATATGTAGGTTTGAATGGTTATTTGAAGATGTGCATGATAGATTGAATAGACAAGATACAGAGCTTGTCAACTTGCATATGGGAGTTCAAAATAGATTGAAACAGGGTAGGAAGGAGCATAGGATGGAGGTGCGTGAAGAATATGATTATGGGAGTGATGTGGATGAGGAGACACTAATCGATACTGAAATGGGTAGGATGAGAAATAGAGGAGCTAGACTTGAACGAAGAGATAGAAACTTGGTTGGAGACGAGGTAGATGAGAATATAGGTAAAATAAAAATGTCCATTGCACTATTCAAATGAATGAGTGATCCGGAGACTTACTTGGAGTGGGAGAAAAAGATTGAGTTGATCTTTGACTGCCATAACTATTCGGAGGAGAAGAAGGTGAAGATAGCGGTCATTGAATTCACAGACTATGTAATCACTTGTTGGGATCAAATGGTGACAACGAAGAGGAGAAATAGGGAATGACCGATCAATACATGGGAGGACTTGAAAGCTATCATGCGGAAGAGGTTTGTACCTAATCACTACTATCGAGAGCTTCATCAAAAACTACAAAGCCTCTACCAATGATCGAAGAGTGTGGATGACTATCACAGGAAGATGAAGTTGTTGATGATTAGGGCGAATGTTGAGGAGTATTAGGAGGCCACCATGGCCAGACTTTTGAACGGGTTGAATTGGGACATAGCTAACGTAGTGGAGCTACAACACTATGTGGAATTAGAAGGCATACTACACATGACTATGAAGGTGGAGAGGCAATTGAAGAGGAAGGTGGGAGCAAGGTACTCATCGTG
>CAIGRN010150987.1:0-10852 GCA_903798345.1 Fraxinus anomala
AATCAAAATTCTCTTTCGGGGGCAACCCACGAAGAGCGCTGCCCCTCAATCCCCGCGCAGGTCGATCTCTGTTCTTTCGAGGGCTTCGCCCCCCAACCCCCTATTTCAAAGCGACAAATAACAAATAAACTGGTTACGTTTTGGTTGAGGTTGACATGCAGTCACACTTTCCAATGATTGGTTTTCGATTCTTAACTAATCTTTCTTGTATTTTAAACCAATTTCTAACAATGCACAAATGATAACGCTAACTCAAGAAAGATGAATCTTATAGGATTCGGTGAGGAAAACCACACCGAAAGCTGAAATTAACACAATGAACAGATGAAATTTCAAGATTTCAGAGCTCTTGCGGAGGGTGAATCTCCAATTGCAGGGAATGGTCATATGTAATCATATATTCAGATTATTTTAGGTGGAGAACAAATTCAACTTTAACTTCCCGTATAGGTTGCGAGTAGTTAATGAATGAGTGAAAATTGCCTCTGAAAAATTTCAGTTACAGTGATAAATGATGAAAGTTTTAGAGAATATATTTGATTATATTTGATGGAGTATATAGTACTTTTTTGTAATTTAATTGTAATTTAGTATTTTTTAAAATGTTTTAGATTTCACATACAGTTATGAATTTTTTCCAGAAAGAAACTCATACTGGGCTGAGCTCCCTTCTATCTTCGCCCATGGTCACTAGGGCAATCTTCAAGAAGGAGACCACTAAATAGTTGAATTTATGATTTCATTTCGATGTCTTTAACTCAACCAAAAGAAGACATCAATAATTCAACTATAATTTTTGAAGGAATTACGCACCTTGAAATTGTGGAAAGTGAATTTTCTAGTTGAGATTTGAGCTTGATAGAATTTATAGACTGGATTTTCGATTGAAACAATATTATGGACCAAAAAGTGCTTGTAGCTACATTTATTTTTCCTTGAACAATTAGATCACAAACTTGGGTTTATTTGAATCCCATTTTGTGGAAAAATAAATTTTGTAATAGTGATTTTTTGAAGAATATATGGTTAAAATTAGGAAAAAATATGATACTTGTAAAATTATTTTATTGGAAGAATGTATAGTTGAAAATGATTTGAGAAAAAATCACTGATACAATCGCTCTATGGACATAATACACTCCATTTAAACCACTAATAATGGCACAAGGAGGATTCTTTGAATAAAATTGGTTGGAGAATTCATATCTCTAATTTAGGGTTCAATGGATATCGTCCCTCGCCTATGTATAATCTTGGTACAAGTACTTTGCTAACAAACTTAAGTGAATTGATTTGAGTCAATAAATCCTCTATTATAGATTCAACATGAAAACACTATCTGTTTTTCTTTTTCTTCAATTGTAGTAGTCGATTCAACATGAAAACACTATCTGTTTTTCTTTTTCTTCAATTATAATAGTCGACAAGTGTATTATTGAAAAGATTGTTAACCTCTATCATCTTGTTAGTGGAGCGGATTTATTCATTCAACTCAAGAACGCTCAAGAACCCTCCAATAGGGGCGCCACCTCACCATTATATGAAAATTTATGTTAAATATTATGTACCACAAGCATACTTATAAATTAAAATTAAAATTGTCAATTCATATATATATATATATTATAGCTTCGTTGTGGTGCTCCACACCATGTCTTGGACTCTATCTCAGCCCTATCACGCCAAGCAGGCAAGCACCAGCCGCTCTATTTCCTTCCCATACCCCACTCACCCTAACTCCCCACCCCGAATTTTCGTCTATGAATTGCCCTTCAACCCCATTCCTTATCCCTCTTCCTCGCTCCCCCAAAACTCCGTCTTCCTTTGTCTCTCTCTCTCTCTCTCTTCCAAGCCTGGCAGAACCTATTTGCCAGATAATAACCCCAGGTAATCTTCATCTCCTCTCCCTATATGCCAATTATCATCAGAGATTATGCATACCCTTTTGATTCTGTTTACGTGTGTTTATGTAATCTGAATGTATAGATCTGAAGTTGGGTGTTTTTGTTTGTGTTTTAGGCTTCGGATTTGTGAATAATAAGGCTGGAACCATGAACGGGTATGTATACCGACAGAATTCCTTGGTTACTAGGGGGACTGATTCAGACGGTGTTGTTTGTCCAAAACCTCGCAGGGTTGGTCTTCCCCTTCAATTTGACGAACCCATCAGATCGCCTTCTCGTTTGCTTGACATCAAGTATGATTTTATTCATTTCTACCCTTTTTAAAAATTAATTGATTTTTTTTTTTATGTATTTTGTGTTTTATGATTTCTGTATTTATATTCTGTTTTGTGTTAATAGTAACGAACAATCAGAGGCGTGTGAAGCAAAAGCTGGGTCGGAACTTCTTGATACTATCTTGATGAAGGTGATTTTCTCCTTTTTGATATAATTGTTTTCGCATCAAGGATTGAATTGAATTGAATAGTTATATAGATTCTAAGGATATGTTGGAATTTCTGGGTTTTCAATCTGTTTTCCTTTTAGAGTGTTATAAATTATTCCAGAATTGATGAATGATTAATCTTGATCTTGGAGCGTGATTCCTGGATTATAGATTCTTTTGATTTATGCTCGAAAAATTGTCGTTTGTGTTCCAAAGTTTGGTAGTTCATGAGGGCTTTGGTATCATCTTTTTTCCGTAGTTTTGAGGGTGTAGATGGGATTTGTTTTATTGATTTCGGTTTGAAATTGGTCTCTTGAACAAAAAAGTTACATGGAAATGTATTGATGAATTATGAAAGACTTGACAAAACATTCAACTTTTTTGGCATGGATGTGGGTAATTTGTATTCGATTTGGAAGAAACTGAACTCTAATCTAGAAAACAATATTTGAATCTTGACTGCTTTTGCTGAGGCGGCATGTATTTATTTAAAAGAAATATTTGAATCCTGACTTTACGGTTGCTGAGGTGGCAATTATTAATGCCTATAATTTGATTTTCAGAGAGAATCAAGTTATATATCGATGGAGATTCCTATTTTAAGCATTTAATTCTCCGGCCGCCTCCACTGGAATAATTATTCCTTTTTTGCTAATGTTGCTTTATTGCTTCACAACAATTATTGTACAATTGTTAGCTTTTTGATCATTTATCATGGAAGTGATTTTGCTTCTGTTTGTCATGAGCAGGGAAGTGGTGGTTACGCAAGATCCAATTTTCAGGTGGCCTCATCGCCACCATTTTATTTGGGGTCTCCACCCTCCAGGGCCTCTAACCCTGTTATCCAAGACGAGCAGTTTGGAAATGGCAATTTTAATCCTTTATCAACTGCACTCGAAGCATCACCACCTCCACCTTCATCCGCCCGCAAGAGTGGAGGATGTGTTAGGGTGAGTTTTGGGCATAAGCCGGCTACAGTGAGGATCGAAGGGTTCAACTGTCATGGAAATTGCAGCATTTCTGCCGTAGCTTAAACATACTTCAAATTCAAGACGAACTTCAAATCCAGAGAGGGATTAATTGAGTAGCATCAATAACAAAACAATGGGGAGTTTTTTGGGGGAGGATCTGAACTATTTGTTTAGTAATGTGTATATAGAGTATGTTTCAACAAGGAGGGTCACTTTTTACCGAGTTTAAGTCCTTCTGTGTATATGTAATGAGTTGAAGAGAATAAGAAACTGGAGAGGAAAGGGAGAAATAACCCTTTTCTGGGCTTTGTAGGTTTTTTGCTTTTATCGCAAGAGAAAAGAAGAGCCTTTTGTAACTCTGAAGAGTTTCTCTCTTAACCTTCATTGTAATTTAATCTGAAGGCTTAGAGGATTATAAATGTTCAGGGATTCTAAGAATTTTCGGTCATTTTTTTCCCCGGGCCTCTTTGGTCGGGGGGCTGTACAGTACATTGTTCGACAGAATTAAAGTGAAACCTAAATACTTTAGTTTTTCATTCTTTCCAGTATTGGGTATTTGAAAGTGTTGTTCTGTTGTTTGTTAACTATGAATGACCATGACTCGCGCAAGTTTAAGTGAAATGAAGTGATTAATGGTAAAGAGAAATTGAAATATTTTACTGTATAATTTTACCATGAGTAATGTTATTTGGCAACATCAGTGTTAAAACACTAGTTTATATGTCGCTAATGTGTGATGATTAAATGAGTAATTTAATTTCACATTTTATTGAGTTTATCATGTAACACCACCTAAATTGGTGTTATAGCATGAGTGGTATTAGATAAAATTATTCATTTACCATATACTGTTGTTATTTGTTAATTATGGTCTACCATGGATCATTTCGAATGGAATCTAAGATACTGTTGAGTCCCCAGAAATTGTTGTTTGTTAACTATGGATGAGCATGAATCATACATGTTTGATTGGAATACTCACTAATGACTATTACAACCCAGGACTATACATTTTTCGACAAGATTGAAGAGAAATCGAAATATTTTACTGTATTATACAAGTTATTTGTTAATCATGGTTGACCATGAATCATGAAATTTGAGTAGAATGGTAATGTATTGTCGAGTCTCGCCTGATATTAGAAGTGTGCTAAATATGGATGACCGTGAATTATGCAAGATTGAATGGAATGATTAATAAATTATAAAAGATAATGAAGAAGCCAAATTGAATAAGGCAAGTTGCAAAAAATTGTGACTAAAAACAGTGGAGAGTACGTGGAAGGATTTGTTTTCTTATATTTTTGTTTGAATTGTCTGGTCAAAGTAGAGAAGAGTGGGGTATTGTGTCAATTTCTTTAGGTTTAAAAGGCATTCATTGCTGACTAGTCTGTCCCAAGGCTAGGCTGGCTTTTTCAGACAAATAATTTAGCCCCTGTTTGGCACCCATTTTATTTTCATTCTCATTCTCATTTTTTTCTCTTTCTTCATTTCAACCACACATTTTTCAAATAAAATAATATTACACACATATCTAAAACTTTTTATCACTTTTCCACCACACCCTATGAGTGATTACTGATAATGTTGGGTTGACTATACATTTTTCGACAAGATTGAAGAGAAATCGAAATATTTTACTGTATCATACAAGTTATTTGTTAATCATGGTTGACCATGAATCATGAAATTTGAGTAGAATGGTAATGTATTGTTGAGTCTCGCCTGATATTAGAAGTGTTAAATATGGATGACCGTGAATTATGCAAGATTGAATGGAATGATTAATAAATTATAAAGATAATGAAGAAGCCAAATTGAACAAGGCAAGTTGCAAAAAATTGTGACTAAAAACAGTGGAGAGTACGTGGAAGGATTTGTTTTCTTATATTTGTAGAGTTTTGTTTGAATTGTCTGGTCAAAGTAGAGAAGAGTGGGGTATTGTGTCAATTTCTTTAGGTTTAAAAGGCATTCATCGCTGACTAGTCTGTCCCAAGGCTAGGCTGGCTTTTTCAGACAAATAATTTAAAGTGTTGGGCTTTGTCTGTGTTAAGAAGATAGGACCATGTGCATGATGTGTTCGGCTATAATTTACTTTCTTTTATGGGATTATTGTTGATTAGAAAAAGGAGGTTGGGAAGGAAGCTTATCTATATGGGAATTTGAACTTAAATAATTTTTGGATGAAGTCCGCTGTAGCAGTGGAGTATGTATGGCTAAAAGTCGTCGTACTTTTTGAAAATAGCACAAAATATCTCTATTTAAAATCTTTAGTGCTAAATAGCGTATGCTGTTATCTTCGATATGTCTTGTTATTAAATCTCAATAAATAGAAAAAAATGGAAAGGGCAAAATGACATGGTGCGCAACCCCCATACCTATTGGAATTGATAAAAAAGGTCACTGCCGTCTATTTTTTCAATAAAAATATTGAAAATGAAGAATATACCCTCCTATTTAAATAAAATAAAATAAAAAGAAGAAGGAAAAAAAAAAGAATTTCAACTGTAGTTCCAAAAAAAATTCGAATAAGTGCAAACAAATCTCAAATAAGTAATTTAAAAATAAATAAAAAATTCCCAAAAAACCAAAAAAATAAAATAAAATGAAAAATTGGGAATTTATTTTATTTTGGGGTGTGTTTGGGTGGAGAGATTTTTTGGGATTTTTTTTAATTTTAATTTTTTAATTATTTACTTGGAACTTGTTTGCACTTATTAGAAAAAAAAAAATTGGAACTGCAATTGAAATTAGTTTTTTATTTTTTCTTTTTTTATTTTTATTTTATATAAATAGGAAGACATATTCGTCATTTTTTATTAAGAAAATAGATGATAGAGACCCTTTTCGCCAATTTTAATAGTTGTTTTGGGGGGTGGGGGCACATGTCTAGTAGGTGGGGGGTTTCTCCCTTTCTATTTTTTACATTTTTTTCCTATTTATTAGGATTTAACGGCAGAACTAACAAAAAAGGACAACAAAGGGTATTTCGCACTAGAGATTTCAAACAAAAAAACCTTTGTGCTATTTTCAAAAGGTATGGAGTTTTCGACATCATGTCCAATAGATAAGAGATTTTGTGCTATTTAACAATGAGTACTCGCTAACCTTTACCTTTGGTCACTGCTTACTCACTCAAAACTAAATAATATTTATGTTTAATTATTGCTTGTTCATTCAAAAATAAAATGCTATCGATTACTTATTCATATTTAAACAATATTACCAATTCATCTTCCAACTCATTTTATTTTTATAGCATTCAATTTGTTTTTATGATTTTCATGATTTTTGGATTAATTTTTGCAAATTACATTGCTTACTCTATTTTCTCCATGTTTTTCTTCTTGAAGATTTATTTTTGATTTTTATTGCCACATCTGTTTATATGTTTTTCATGATTTTTATTATATGAAATTTGTAAGTTACTTTAACCCGGTGTGCTTTCTTCAATCTTTTCCTTCTACAAATTCTATTAACTAATAATTATTTTTATTTTTTATTGTCCAGTATATTTATATGATCTTTATTTTTTTAATATACTTTTTTTTCAAATTATTTTATATTGTTCATTTTCGTTAATTGTTTCTTCAAGGAATTTATTTGATTTTCATTTTACAAATTCCTTCTCCAATGTTTTCTTTTACATTTTTTTGAATTTAGTTTCCTATTTTTTTCTTGTAAAAATAATTTTTTATTTTCTGCTTGGCATGATAGATAATTAGAGAGTGGATGCAAAGCCATCTCAAGTATAAGGCTACCTAGGTGATCATCTATGATCTCGTGTTATGACAATGTCTAAAATCATGAAAACAATATAAATAGATCACACAATAAAATCGAGCGATGTAGAAGAAAAAAAATGAGAAAATAGAGCGAGCAACGTAATTTGCAAAAATCAATCCAAAAATCATGAAAATCTTATAAATTAATTAAATGGCTTAAAAGTAAAATTGAGATGGATGATGAATGGATAACATTGTATAAGTACGAGTGAGCAACCGATAATTTTTTTATGTTTGAGTTGGCAAACGATAACCAAAGGTAAATGTTAATTAATTTTGGGCAAGCAAGCAAGTAGTATGTAGCCAAATATAAATATTAGTGATTGCTCATTTAATTAACTTTTAAAGTAACTAAAAGTAAATATTAGTTATTGATCATTTAATTAACTTTTAAATTTTAACCTGTTAATTGCCGCGTAGGATTTCTATCCGCTACATGGTATTTTTTTCCCACATGGACGAACGAAATTTAAATAGATGATGAAGGACAACGTTATGTAAAAGTAAGTGAGCAAATTTTACTTTTAAATGAGCATGTAGTAACTAAAGTTTAATGTTGATGATTAATTATATAATTAACTCAATAATTGGAGGTATGGCTGAGGCCTGAGTGGTTATTGAGGGATGATTTTTGAAGTAGAAAAGGAAAATTGAAAAACCATCGCAAGACATCATAATTTTCTTTTAATACATAGTTTCTCATTTGGATAATAAGGAGATTAATTATTGGAAACTCTTTTGGTTAGTGAATTGATTTGGATATTCTTACTAATATAAAATATTATGAGATATCATTAAGCATATTAAAAGAATTATGATTTAAATGATAACTCTTAGATGTATTTAGTTATATTCTATTTTTAAAAAAACAATAAAATTATTAATTAAATGTAGTTTCCGAATAAATAAGAGTTAAAATATCCAGCGTCTGTTTGGAGGCGACTCACACAAAATTTTAATGAAAATTTGGACCGTTTGGAAACGTGGGTCTCCTCTCCCAGTTGACTCAATATTTGCTAAATTACCACAAATGCCCTTCATTCAAATAGAATGAATTAAATGTGAAAAGAGTACATAGGTAATTTTGTAAATTTTGGTCAATAATTGCGACTCAAATTTACTGTGTAATGCTACAAATTTTGCTGAGTATCACTCCTAATGTCTAAATTTTTATTAAAATCCTACTGAGAAACGTCTCCAAATAGGAGCCTAATATGAAAAAGGGTAATTGGTAGAATACACTCCTAACATTTACCTATTTTGCATAATACCCCTAACATTTTATTTTGGTGCAAAACCCACTTAAATCAGACAAACCTTTCGGATAACCTCCTATTGCCCATATGTTGTTAGTTTCTCCGTTAAAACTAGTTGTGAGGACCAAAATGATTAAAATCACTAAGGGCATTTTCGTCTCTTCAACTCTCCAATGTAGTTAGAGAAAACTAAGAGGATGACAAAATACCTAATGTGGTTTCGAAGAGATGATTTCAAGATTCTTGTTCTGCGAATTTTGCTTTGCTGCAAGTTTTGGGTGTATTGGATGGACCAAATTTGGTGCCCATTTTTTACAAGTTTTGTTACTTTAGGAAGTTCAGCACTCGGAATTGCTTGTGACATTGTTTACTTGTTGGGATATAGAGAAAGAAAGCTCATTTTTTGAATTTGAACAAACTCAAAAGAATGTGAGTGAGATTTGTAAGAAGATGAAAATAAAGTGTAATATATATACACGAAAGGATTTGAGTTTATTATTGGTGTTGAAATTTGGGTGTGACTCAAATTCCTTTGTTGAAGTGTTTGAAATATTAAAAATTTCTAATTGAAATGCACGTTAAGAAGAATTCTAATTGAAGAGTTCGTCAAGGAGAATTCTAATTTGGAATGTTATTGAAGTTTTATATCAAGTTGAAGTTCTATGTTGAATGCCCATTGGGAGTTGGAAATTGATATTGGACTTTAAAAAGAGCTCGGAATGGAAAAAAAATACATTTTGAAATCAATTGGAATTTTTTGGCTGAGACCTGGCGCCTAGGCACCAGGGGTGTAGCGCTACCTCTCTATTTCATTTTTTCTAATTTTTTTCTCTCCTATTTCGTTTTGGATTCGATTTTTTGGCATTATACTTCATCAATAATTCTGACAAGAGAGTCTCAACGTCCCCTATATGCCCTATAAATATAAGGTACTTCTATACAATTTTGTAAGTGTGAGAAAATAGATTAATAGAATTATATGATATATTGTAATTTTATCTCTTCTCCATTAATTTTGAGTCAATAAAATCTCATAATTCATCTATCATATTTCTTATCTTTATTATTCTTTTGCTTGATCAAATATTTTATTATTGTGTCATATAATTTCAACATCTCAATCCAGTGGTTGGTTTTATAACAAGTGGTATCAAAACGATTCTGATATCTTATTTGTTTCACAACAAGTGGTATCAAAGTCTAAGTTCAGTAGTTCCGCAAGAGCGCAAAGTTGATTTGTTCGAATTTTTTTATTCGTAAGGACTTCCATGAAGTATAAAATTTCATTTTTGGATTTGAGCACTAGATTTTCGTTATGGCAGGTTAAAATGCGTACAGTACTCGCACATTTTTGGATCGTGCGGTGTCATTTTATTCAATTACTATGAACGAACCTACTGGTAAAAGATATGTGGATGCTGATTTTATTGAACATGCTTTAAGTGGAGTAGAAGGTGTACAATTTAGTAAGGGATTTTCTGTAAAAGCATTTGGTATTGAACTTGAAGAAGAGTTTGTAATGGAGAAAAATAAATTTTGGAATCAATTGGAAATTTTTGGCGGAGCGCTGCCCTCCCAGGCGTTGCCCTGGAGCACCCAAGCGCCCTCTGTCTCTGTTTCGTTTTTTTCGATTTTTTCTCTCCTATTTCATTTTGGACTCAGTTTTTTACTTCATCAATAACTCTACCAAGAGGGTTTGGATATCCCCTACATGTTCCTTATAAATATTAGACTCTTCTATACAATTTTGTAAGTATGAGAAAATAGATTACTAGAATTATATGATATATTGTAATTTTCTCTTTTCTCTATTATTTTTGAGTCAATAAAATCTCTTAATTCTTTTGCTATGTTTCTTATTTTTATTATTCTTTTACTTGATCAAATACTTTATTATTATGCCATATAACTTCAACGTCTCAATCCGATGGTTGATTTCATAACAAGTGGTATCAGAGCGATTCTAATATCTTATTTGTTTCACAACAATTGGTTTATAAAAATTATTTATCCGATAGATTGAATCAATCAAAATTCTATTCACAATTTTTTGTTATCGTAATGAAAATCACGCACAACTGGCTCATAGTTGGATCTAGCTTGCTATATTGCTTTGTTTGTATTGTTGGTTTTGCAATACTGTATTCTACAGGTTCTCATTGAATTAACAAATGTTAGAAAGGTTGGGTTGATTTGCGCGCAGTTTACCAATGTCAAGGTTGTATTCCGCAAAGTTTTCTTAAAGATAAGGTTATGTTCCATAAATTTACTAGTATTAGGGTTGATTTGCACACAAACGTTTGAACAATTAAACCAAATTTTCTTCTTCCTCAAAGAGATATCCATCCCAATTCCAAACTAATAATAAAACTAGAAAATACATTAGAATACTTCATGATACAACACTACATGAAAAATCAAATAATTGTCTAATTTCCACCCTTCACAACCC
>CAIGRN010150998.1:0-15593 GCA_903798345.1 Fraxinus anomala
AAATTCGTGAAACTTAATATCTTAGGTACGTAATCTTCCCTCTAAAATAGAGGAGTCCAAACGGGGGTCGGCTCCACTTTTCAAGGCCTGCTTCATGTGGAGCATCGATAGTGATCGTTTTTATTTGTATATTTTTTGGGTTTAAAATTACAAAAATCAAAATAGTAAATCTATCAACTGCAAGAATTTGGTCAAATGAAAATCCGACACGTCTTACAATTTGGGCCGGCCACGAAAACGACCCCTTGAGCCGGCGGTTCCAACCCCTTTCCTTAGTACTAAACTAAGAACCGTCAAATGTTTGAATTCAAATAAACAAGTGCTGGAGAACGATTCAAATAAACATTTGGCAGAACATTGCCTTGCATCCGACAATTGAGTGGAAGCAATTCATTAGGTTAAGTATTCTACAACATCTATTATATTATATATTTATGTGATTTGCTCTTGTATTTAGTATAAAGAAAAAAATTAGGTTCATTATCAAATGAATTTTCTTTTAGTTTCTACAAATAATATAATATTTTGGTATAATAAAACTCGTGATTATTTTTCATACAATACTTAGGGATTTGTGTGTGCGAGAAATTTATATGATTATAACAACATTTCATATGGTTAAACATTTGTATCTTTGACGGTTCACATTTTTCAATAATTTTGGAGTTCTCCATGTACATGGTTGTTATCTTCTTCTTCATATATTTTATTATTTGTTTAATTAACATTTTTCTCAGAAGGAGGATCACTAGGTCGAATCACGAAAATGTTTCCATTCCTAGTTAATATGATAGTTCATCCGAATGTCAAATTGTTGAGAGAGTGTGAACAGTCAAATATTTTTTAGATGTTGATAAATGATAAGCATATAAGATAATGGATTACGATACCTAATAATCAACCTTTTATGACATAAACCCAATTTCTTACAAGACCTATCGGAAAATTAAACTTATCTTTTGATATGCAACTTAAATTCCCTACCACAAAATGGTGTTAAAATGTATTTCCCAAATCATCCTGCATGCTCTAAACACGAAGGTCGGATGCATTAGCCCTAAGATCAGCTCGAACCAACAACCGTTGTAATCTACTGAGATATAATGATGCCTAAATCCCTACCACTCTGTCATGCCTCTCCGCTCACCATTACAAGAATGACATTTAACAATTCTGATGTCATCACCTCTTCTCCAACCAATTGGTGTTAGACTAACGTTACCTGATAACATTGATGAGGTCTAGGCCTAACGATAACCTAACAAGGCTAATCTCAACAACCAATCAAAGTAGCAAAAACTTAGATAAGTTGCACTCATTTTTAGGACAGTACGACAGTTGAAATTAGACGAGTCGGCCAAGTGGTGTGATCTTCCCTCCTATAAATATGAATCAACGGTCCCCTCCCAAGACATAGGTCGGACCCCTTTAAAAGCAATACTTCATTCCTCTAGAATATTCTTACACAAATTGTGTATTTCGTCTCAAGAGTATTTACAATAAACATCGTTTTTTTCTCTTTAAGTTGAACAAGAAATCATATTACATTTTTTGACATCAACATGTATCATTGTAAGGTATGCTCGACATTTTAAAATTTCTATTTTAAATTAGATTTATTATTACATATTAGTTATTTAAATTTCTATTCCTATGATATTTAACATTTGTTCTCGTATTAGGTGATTGAATAAATACACAATCATTTTGTATATAGACTATGCTTAAATATTGTAGTAATTGTTTATAAACAATTAATTTCTTTTGCCTGGTATATTAAATACTCACGCTCCTTATTTAATCGATGAAAGCAATTATAAGTTATAATGTCTTTAAATCAGATTTATTTATCTATGTCATGTTAATATTAGTTTTATTTTCTGATTTACAAGTTTAAGAAACTTCTTTCATTATACCCTCATCACATAATTAAAAAATTAACAAAGTTTTTTCTACTGATAAAATATTTCCATCTACTCTCGATTTTTTGTTTGCACTATTAACTCACCAACGATTTTCGGCCACATCCCGGCTTCAAATTTTCTTCTTTTATTTCCCATTGAAAGTGGCATGTGTAGAGTTAGGCTCACGCAGTTTCACAACAAAGTGACAAACCATTGGTGTCTCTCGTGCTCTCCTTCAATGTGCATAGTATAGGCAAAGAATGTGTGAAAAAAGGTGGGTTTCTGAAGTTCTATTAAGGAGAGTATAGGTCCCAAATTACAAGTCTTTAAGCTTTTTTAAGTGAACCAATTTTGATTTTGTCTCTAGTGAAATCTATTTGTACTCGAGTTAGTGGCTCTAATCATAGTTGGGACAATGGCATGCTTTGGAAGCAAGGAGTGAAAAAGCAGATAACAAACAGCTTTTGTCTCCAATCTCGCACCAAATGCAATCATTCTTATGATATTTGACATGGACTATTGCATGATGGCAAAGTTTTTAATTTTATCACTATTTTCAATAAATTAAAAGTACTTTGTGTGTTAAATTTTACATTGTGAATGGCAAACTATTACTTGTTCGACCATGTACTTATGGATTTGCACGTAATAACGTTCAAATGAGATCTTTTATGTAGCCTTCGAATAGAACGAATGACTTAAGGTTCTTTTCTAATCTTGAGATTATGGTGTAACTTTTTATTTGTTGTGACGAAAAGAGTTGTATTACTTTACTTCTATAACTTTCGCATAAAATTCTTTTTCCCTTTCCATATATAGTCTACTCATTGATTCTTGAAGTTTATTTTAGCTAAATTAACACAATAAATTTACTTTTTTTTTGTTCAAATTCATCGAGAACAAGTACTTTACACACTAGGCAAATTTAGCTCGACCTCTGATCATTTAAAGGTTTTATAATTTGTAGGAAACTTTAGTTCACATCACAAAATATCTTTTAATACATCCATAAACTAAATAGGAACTCTACCTTCCGATACTTTACCTTGACGAGGCACCCATATCATGTTATCTCCTTTGCAATTTCGAGCATATACCATATATTATGTGATTAGAGAATTTTTGTTAACTTTAAAATAACATAATGAACGTAGAAGGTACAAAGATCAATATTTAAATTCAAATTCAAATTTGAATCTAACTAAAAATAAGACGCCAAAAAGAACCTCACTCCCATTTCTTGATCACGGGAGGTATCATAGGTTTTGATAAATAATTTTCAATATAAAAACAATAAATGAAAATCAACTTTTTAGCTGTAATAACATCCTAAAAAGTGTAAAAATAAAGGTTAGGGAAACAATAATTGCTCTGTTATTGAATATTTGATCGCTAAATTAGAAAATTAAGAGCGGGAAAGGTCCAAAAATGCTGAACTACCTTTAAGTGCGGCGATTAATGCGGTAGGTCAGTCAGGTAAATTAGTCAAAGCAAAGGGCCAAATTCCTAATTATGAATTTCCATTCTTTCTTTTTCATTCGTGATTGGCCACAAGAAAATAATTTTTTTTGGGCCACGCAACTTTTATCCTAATTTTCAAATTATACACTAAATTATATTGTAATTTTTAAATTATTTCACTCCAATTAAAAGCAACAAAAAAATAAAAAAGAGAGATCCCATTGGCACAGCTATTCCTATTCTCATGCATGATAGGTGGCCCATGACTAAGATGTTGAGTTAAGTCCCGTAACAAAACAGTCTTTGCATGTATAGTTATCGTTGAGTTTAAAATCTTGAATAGTTTTTCGATGGTAAAATCGAAAATGTGCCTAGTTAACATTGACATAATCTTTAAGCTGGAGAGTAGAAGACGGGGAAAAAATTAAAGGCTCATCCTTAGTGCTCTATCTAGGTACGAAACTCTGTACTTTCAACCACTAATCAAATGAAAATGTGTATTATTTCTCTATGCTTAAGTCCCCATTTAATAGTAGATCTTAGTTATTTAATACACTTATCAATAGGCAAATCTCTCATGTATTTCTTTGTTCATAATTCGACATTCTATTGTCTTGTATAGAGAAACACAGCAATGTATTAGATTTAAATGTAGATCATAATTGGATTAAAATCTAACTCATTATTTGATTTAACTAAAAAATTGAATTAAAATTGAAATCAAGATCATCAATTAATTTTTACCAGATGTTTCATAAGATTCACAATTTTTAACTAATCATTCCATCAACTTTTATCGAAATCTGTTAAGAAATTAATTTTTATATAAACCGAACATTGGCTTCTAAATATACCTAAAGGATGAGTAGTTTTTACCGGCCAAATAAAGCAACAATTTATAAACAAATTTGTTCATTATTTAAAAATATACTATAAACAAAGAGAATTGTATATTTATACAAGGTTTGTTTGAGTGATGTAGATCTTTTAAAAATAGATTTTATGAAAAACGAATTTTCGGAAAAATGTGAATTGAAAAGTAGAAAAAAAATTATGATCCCACGTTCAAAATAATTATATAGAAAAATTGTGTAATTGAAAATGAATATAAAAAAAATAAATATGAAAAAATGAGAAATACCAGGGGCTAAATATAACGCACCTCAGAATAATTTTGGAATCTGCAGTTGTACGTTACTACAGTGGTGGACTTGTGGTACTTGATGGAAAGATTAGATTACGGGGCGGACAAAACAAAAAAGGTCTGAAATTTAAAAAAAAATAAAAAAAATGTGTACGCAGTAAAAGAGAGGTTGCACATTACAATGCATTAGCAAAGAAGAAGAAGAAAAGAAACGGACACTTTTTCCAGTTTTTATACGGTTTATTGGGTCACTCACATGAAGAGTTCACCCCCACACCCACATCCCAACCCTCTATCTTCCCTTCTCCTTTGGACCTCTCTCATTCAATGCTTTACCGAACACACCACAACCCTTTTCTCTTCTCATTCAACCCTTTTTCCCACTCTTCTCATCCTAATTTGCTTTCTTCTTCACCTTCTCTGCAGGTATTTTCAACCAATTTTGCCTTCCTTTCTTTGATTTTGTTAACCATTTTTCTTATTTGCATGTCGGTTTTTGATTACAGGGCATGGAGTGCGCACAAGGGCCTTTGAGAAGCGGTTTTGGGCCGGAGATGGGGTTGAAAAGCACACCCCAAACGATGCTTTTTGATGACTTTTTGGCGGTTAATGGTGCCCAAAGCGGCGTTTCTGGTGATGACTTCTTTGTTGATGACCTCCTTGACTTCTCCAATGGCTTTTCCGAGACAGAGGAGGAAGAACCGGAAAAACATGAACCGGAAAATCATGAACAAAAAACGGTAAATGATATAAGCCACCCCATTAACAGTGCTTCCTCTGTAAAAGAGGATTTTGGGTCTCTTCCTTGCAACGAACTAAGCGTTCCGGTGAGACCAAGTTTCAATTTTTATGCATATTTTTTTGGAATTAACCGGTTTTGGACGCTATATTTGAAGAAAGAAAACTGAGATAGGAGGTATTGTGTATTGCAGGCAGAGGATTTGGAGAATTTAGAGTGGTTATCTCATTTTGTGGAAGAGTCATTCTCCGAGTATTCCCTCACCGGGAAGTTGCCACCAAACCCGACGGAGAACCGGTCCGAACCGGAAGTCTCAGTTCCAGAGAAGCCCCGTTTCACCACTCCGGTTCAGACCAAGGCCAGAACGAAACGAACAAGGACTGGTGTACGAATTTGGCCACTGGGTTCGCCGGAGACGTCGTCTTCGTCTTCATCTTCAACCTCGTCAACGACGTTGTTTCCAGCTCCAAGTCCCTGTCTCGTTTATGCAAGCCCGGGTCGGAGCCAGACCGCCGAGTCTTTTCTAGGAAACCTTCCGTTCAAAAAGCAGAAAAAAAAACCAACTGAACCCGTCGGCGGTGTTGGAGCACCAAGGAGGTGCAGCCATTGTGGCGTTACCAAGACCCCACAGTGGCGGGCCGGTCCGCTTGGTGCCAAGACCCTTTGTAACGCATGCGGAGTGAGATATAAATCGGGCCGCCTCCTACCCGAATACAGACCCGCTTGTAGCCCCACTTTCTCAAGTGAGTTACATTCCAACAACCACCGGAAAGTTTTAGAGATGCGGCAGAAAAAGGAAGGGGAAGGCGCTGCCGGTTCCGCGCCGGCCGTTCCAAGTTTTTGAAGAATTTAATTATAGGAGGCAAAAGTAGAGGAAAATTTAGCGAACCGGAGAGAAAGAACCGGTTTAGGTTAAATTAGGCCCGGTTCAATTCTTTCAATGGACCATGATTTAAATTGCTGCATGTTACTCTGTGGGGAGTTTAACTGAAGAGTTACTTTATTGTAATTTTAATTAATGGTTTTAAATGTCTGTTTTGGGTCTCTATTTCTTTAATATTACGATGAAGATGAAAATTATAGTGCTGTGGGGGAATTGGCATTGCGTCTAATTTAAGTGTGTTTGAAACGGTTCAGCCTTTTGTGGGATATTGTTGAAAAGTGAAGCCATTATGAGGTATGCACATACACGCTTTATAATTCAAAACATGTCACAGGGGTGGGATGGGTAAGCATGTAGCGTTCCTTGTAAGAATGAATAATGTAATTCAGCATCGTTGGTATCAAACACCTACGATAATTGCACGATATTAAATGATAAATTTATTTAAATTTAATATCACATAATTCATTTAATTGATCATATAAATTGTAATCACTTATATTGGTGTTCCAACATCATTAGTATTATTATCTATACCGGTTAAATATCAATGATACTAGATAAAAAAAATTTTAAGGTAGTGTTTTTAGCCCCACTAGGATTGTAACTTTAATTTATGTAGCGTTAATGTGAAATTAAATGATAAGTATAATTAAATAAATAATTTAATTTCATTTTTCATTTATCCTATCATCAACACAACATAGATTGAGGTTATAATCCCAGTGTAGACCAAATAGCATCATCATTATCATGATGATTATTATCATTATTGCTATTATTATTTTCTCTTCTACTCTCTTACACATCACTAATCTGTACATAAAGATGTATAAATACTATTACTCTTATGGATTTCAGAAATCCCTTTATGCATATTTCCTCAACATTTTGACTATTTCCAAGAAGCAGGTCTCTAATTTATTAAGGTCATCTATCAATATTTCGAAAACATTATTTTGGATCCGACTTCAATATATTAAGATCACGTATTTTTTCAATAAAATAATTTTTACGTAAACTCAAACCTATTTTCTAAGATTTGTTTTGAAAAAAATTATAATAATCAGGGACTAAATACCCTATTCAATATTAGAGTAAATTTATAATTCAAATTCAAACTCTATGATAGTGAAATTAAAGTTCAAATTTGAAATTTTGATTGCATTTATTTTTCATGAAAAAATATCAGTTTTTCACTCAAATTTCTACTTTCAATTGTTTGATTACTATTTTTTTTCCATGAATTTTTTTTTTTCAACTTTTAAAAATATGCATAATTTTCCTTGTTTTAAAGAAAGTATTTTCTTTTGAAAAAAACTGGAGAACCCGGGATTTTGGTTCCTTGAAGGGGGTTTAATCCCGGGTTCTGAAGAAGGGCTATTTTCTTTTCTAAAATATATTTTTCATACCAATCAAAAACATTCTTATAGATTCTTTACTCATCCGTCAATGATCAAAAACTCCTTTTGGGTCCGACTTCTATATATTAGAGTGAATTTGTAATTAAAATACAAACTGTATTCTATATCATTCAAATTTGTAATTCAAATTCGAACTAAGAACACATTTGTTTTATTCGTTAAATTAATTACAACGGATGAATTCTTATTTTATTTGTTATGATTAGAATTGTAGAAAAAAACTGCCTCTTTGTTAGGGAATTGGGAGTATCTTTCAGAAACCCTATGAATTATGATATTTGTATGGACGTTGATGTGGGCCCGGGTTGTTGACCGATAGGTAATGCACTTTCTGCAAAGCATCAAAATTTCTAAGTTACCTTACCCGTATCCATAAAGTGCCTTCTCTGCTTTATAATCACTTTATTTTAAAATTTAAAGGGTCAGAATTAAATTTTGGATATATTTACGCAATAATTTTTATTTTTGGTATCACATTTTATTATACATAAAGTTCTTAATTTTTGCTCATTATATCACTTGTGTTCTTAACAATTGTTCATAACATTCTTATCTTCAAATTTTTCATTAATTAATACATTTTGTATTTAATAACAATTTTATATCAAAAAGTTCGTTGAAATGAAGTAAAATAACTTATTTTCTCACATTTTTCTAAAAAAATAAATAAAAAGAACGAAAAAATATGTTTCCCTCATTTTAAAGTACGAAAATACAATATTTTGATATAAATTATTATCAAGGACGAGACGTACTAATTAATGGAATATTGAAAATAAGAATTCGAAAAAAAATTAAGAAAATAATTGCTACAATGTGCAAATATTGAAGAGTTTTACTGAAATTAAAATGTAGTGTACCAAATAAAAATATTGTGACAATATAACCACCATTAAAAATTTTATTTATAAATTTAAAGAAGATTTAAAATCTATATTGTATTTTCAGCATATAGATAATAATTTATTTTAGGGTAGGGTAAATTCCATTAGAGGTCCCAATTTTAAGGATCAATTTGATTACAAAAGTGAAATTTGGATGGAAAGAAAATAAATTTCAAGAAATTGAATTGCCTAGAATTATTTTTTTTATAATTGTCAATTAATTGTGTTTGATTAGTATAATTTTTCATGTGAAAAATATTGAAATATTGAATCTTTTGATGTTTGTTTGGCTTTGTTTTACATAAAAATTGTCCATTAAAGTGATATAATTTGTTACAATTAAATTTGTTACAATTGGGGATAAAATTTATTTCTATTTCCAAAAAAAAAAAAAAAAAATTAACTGGAGTGGGAGTTCATTTTCCTCAAAATTCAATAATTGGCACCGTGTGAGATGAAACCAAGAAAATAATTTGCCAAGAAAATAATGCAAATCAAAGACTCATTCTGGAAAAAGATGGAATTTCATTTCCAATTCCATAGAAATAATGTAGTATCAAACATGCCCTAAGTGTAACATTCATTTCCTCAACATACCATTAGTTGCACTCATATATCAAAAAGACAAGAATTTCTAGCCAATTGAATTTACGATCTCTTATACTCTAATAAACGGTAAGTATTCTCTTAAAAAGTTATAGTTATTCGATTTGATCATATTGTTTGATCATACCAATTTATGATAAATAAATATTTTCTTGAAAGTAATTTTGTTCGTTCAATATTCGACAATAATAATATTTAAATCCATATTTCAGAAGAATATTGTAGTATTGCTTGAAAATAAATATTATATTTGTATGAAATTGTTGCTCTTGAAGAAGTAAAAATTCACGCATACATTATTTAAAATGATACTATATTGTTAGTTTGGAAAATGGTATATCTTTGCATATCATATTCTTTATGAATTTCATGTCGATATTCTTGGTGAAACGTGACTTTATTCAAGAGAAATATTACGTTAATACTCCTAAAAAAGTATAAACCTTATATATCTTAAGATTTTATATAATATTTTATTGTTGATTTTTAAATGAAAATATGAAGTTATATAAATCAATACTCCAGAATTGGATTGATACTCGTAAAAACACGTGATTTTGTATACTATGGAAGAATTGTATTATTATTTCAAAATCAATAGTGCAAAAATTCGTAGAATCTGGACAACCTGCACAGCTGTGATCAAAACATTATTATCTTAACGTTTTGTGATTTGATCGTCATGAAATTTGGACAGCAGGTTGACAACTCATGGTTCTTCAAATCTAATGGTTAAGATCAAGAACAAACTGTTCATTTGTGAGAAATCTCTATACGGTTCAATAACGAAAATTTTGAATTGATTGGGAGATTGTAAATTTTTTTTTTTTTTAAGTTATCTAAATCCATTTTAATTCTTAAATATTGTGTCATTACTTTTGTAGAAGAACGACTTTATATGCGTTGTTTCTCATTTGGAGCACAAAACTTAATTTTTAAAATATTATATTGTTTAGCTCAAAAAATAGAATGAACTCTCAATATCAATATTCCATAAGAGTATTGTATTTATACTCTTGTAGAGTATATATCTTGTTGTGTTCTTGAAGAAACACAAAAATATGAAGACATTTGTGTTATTTTTTCGAAGAAACATAAATATTCGAGAATGATATTATTTTAATATTTTTGAAGAAATCAAACTTTAATACAAATTAATATTTTAGAAGAATATTGTGTTAGTCTGAAAGATTAACTTTATATTATAATTTTGAGTCAGATAAATATGTTAATGCTTCTGGAGAAGCATAACTTATATAAAAATAATTGATTATTCTAAAAGAATATTTGGTTATTTCAAAAAATAGGTTATACATAGTAATATTTTTTAAAAATATTTTATCATTTATAAATGATCATAAAACTTTACATACTAATATTCTTAAAAAATATTGTTTAATTATTCTTCAATGAATTAAAAGAATATTGTGGCATTGCTCTTTAAGGCGCATGAATCTACACGTACTAATATTAGATGGTGCTCAAGAAGCACACTTATTAAAATTTATAGAATCATTCAAATTAAATATTGTCACGAACTTGAAGTTTGTTGATTAGAAAAATTATAATAAAAAATATAGTGTTTAGACCATGAGGCGTGTGTAATGTCGTACTAGTACGTGCAAACATCTAACCGTGGTGATCCTAAATTATTCCAAAATGGAACAATTAATTTAGTCGAAGAAAAGTGTGAAGGTTTGGTACAATAACAATAAAGTAATCAAATTTGGTGAGTCACGCCTTTCATAATGAATTCTGAACCATTGCATTATCATTATTATATTTTGAATATATAGCCCCCCGTTTGGATTCCATTTTCGTAAAATTACATGTTTCTCTATCTTATTTTCAAATTTTAACCACATATTTTTCAAAAAATTACTATTTCAAAACACACTTTTTCTAAAATTTGATTTTAATGGAGCCCCAACAAGGGCATAATATAATAATATATCTTATATAATAGCAATTTAAAATTAGTATAGATGTGATTTTTCAAATCAAATCTTATTTCTTCGTATTTTATTGACAAATTAATTAACACGTTTCTATTATTTTTAATGAATAATATAATTTATGAGTTTAGTACTCTTATCTTTGTTTATTACAAAATATTGTTGCTCTTGAAGAGTGTGACTTACAATTTAAATATTTTAGAAGAATATAGACATATTGTTCTTAAAGAATGAATAGTAAAATATAACGTACTCTCGAAATAGCACATGTTTCGAAGAATATATATCTCGTTGTGTTCTTGAAGAAGGACACATTTTCACCTTTCAATATTTTAAAAGAATATTAGAATTAGTTCAAATGTATCAACATTCTACAAGAATATTGTTCTAATGCTTACGAAAAATCATTATCAAGTATATACAATATTTCAAAGAATATTGTGTCGTCCCTATTGAAGAAGCGTGATTCTATATTAAAATAATATTTTACATGAATAGTGTGTTAATACTTTTAAAAAATATGCTGTTGTCCCTATTAAATTACAAATTTATACATACCATACTTTTATTAGAATTATTATATTATTGATCTCAAAAGAGTATAAATATTATACAACAATAATTTTGAAAAATATTATGTGATGATACTTGAAGAATTCAAATTTATATATTTCAATATAAATATTGTACTGATCCTAAAAATTTCAATTTAATTTAAATTACTCACAAAGAATCAAAATTTTATTAATATCAATATTTCATAAGAATATTATTTTGATACTACGAAAGAGTCAATAATACATTATGTAGGATAATATAATTTTACAATTGATAATAATTTATTCTTTACTAAAATTAAAGAGAAACTTACAAAGTTTCTTAATTAGTACATTATACTAATATTAATACAATTTAAATAAACATCGTACTGAATCATAAGTTCAATAACTTTAACATTTTCTTGTATGAAATATCCAGCTAGACTATTATCGGATCAATAACGATGTAAAGTATGAATTCAAACGAACATTTATTGGAGAACCATAACATTCTTCAATCCATTGAATTCACATATAATGCTTATTCCATGTATCATAAATTGATCATCACTAGCTAAAGGCTGGACTAAATCATTTTACTCTTGAAAATTAATTAGAGTGATATATGTGGTCCCGTCACCATAACCATGTTGACTGTCTAAATATTATCTGTATCTAATAAATATGATACATATATTAGATGATTGCATGGTGTTCGCAGCCTGAAGTTACGAAATTACTGCTCAAATTTTAAATTATGAATATAATTTTTAAATTTTACAATCAGCATAATGTGTCTTGTTAATGATAGCGTGTTTAAATCTCAACATTTTAATAAATGTTAGTTGAGACGTTGATAAATGATTAAACACTACTGCTTGTTAAACATCCCAATTAATTTCTTAATCATTACTATTGAGAACAAGTACTTTTCATTTTTGTTTAAGGAATGTTATTAGTATCATGCCAATATCAAAGTTTTCTCGATATATTTGGCTTATGGTTAGAGGCTAATATTTTCATCTAATTATTTTTATAGTGCACTATATGTACAATTGATCTATCACAATACATTGAGATGGAAAGTAAAAAATGGTGAGAATAAATACGTAATTTGAACTTATGAATTATACTAAGCTTTAACATGTGATATTTTATAACGCGATTTGTTGATTGACAATTTTACTAAACAATTATCTCAACATTAGGGGAAAATAAAGTACAAATGCATCATTATATTATCTAGATCATCCCAAAAGACAATTCGAATCAGAAGTTCGAAAAATAATTCATTTAAATGCATTTACCTATCAAAGATATCAATAATATCTCTCTCACATCAGCTTTAAATTCTCTAACTCGAATTGAAGTCTTCGGACGACAATTTGTTAACATTATATATGATATATCTATGACACATCTGAAGCGCGAATACATTCGATTCTATCACAAAAATGTTCAAAAGAAAATGGAGCATTTAAGGAAGATGGTCCAACTAGCAAGCGTATACTTCTAGAAAGTATATAACATAAAAAAATGTAAAATCCCAAAAGAGGTTATATTGAAAATTGAGATATCTCACTAAATTATATCATTATGAGAAAGAAATATAATCAAAAATAAAAAGTTGTCGACAATATTTTTGTACATAACGTAACGCTTCATATTATAAATAACGAGAATATCGAAATAAATTAATTGAAGCACATCGATCGAAGAAATAATTAACCAATTAAAAGTATATAATCCTGGTAAAATTGAATTTACTAGAAAAAATTGAAATTTCCTGACCTGCAGTCCGAAAATTTAAAGGTGAATATTATACAAAAAATAATAAATGAGAAAAATGAAATCATAGCATGTAATACACGACTCTTAACATAATAAATTTTGCGAAGATAGTGATGAATGTAATCACTAGTCTATATCTTGTCATTCTGACGATGCATGGAAATTAAAATGCAATTATAGCCAACTCATGTGGCATGATTATTAATGTTATTCCGGAAAGATTTAATATGCAAGAAATATAAAATTCAGGTAATAATGTCGTGAGAAAAATAAATACGCATTGTACTATTTTTTCTTGACTAAGGTTTTGTCCATTTGGATTTCCTAGCAATGTTTTTAATGAGACAACTTTTATAGCGTATTTAAAAGAAAAATGTACTCATTTCTTTTCATTATGATTTTTTCTATAAGATTTTTCCTAATGCGATTTTAACGTTGCCCATTCTTTGTGTAATGATTTCCATAACCTACAAGATATTTACCCTCAAAATAGTACTCTTTTATATTACAAATTGTGTACGACTTCTGAGAGAGTAACACCACAATCTATTTTTCAACATATCATTATATGAACTATAGACAAACAAAGGTTGATAAATATCATTTGCGAAAAAGATATTGCTTGAAAGTTATAACAAGACAATACGAAACATGTTTCACCACAGTTGCAATATTGAAGACATTGTCGTGCAAGGCATAAATGACTCGACACAAGAATTTTCATTTATTGAAATCAGGGGAGCAGCTGTATTCTTTTTCCTTAACTTAAGTTTTGTCACATTGAATTTTCATGATAAAATTTTAACGATGTAAATATTTTGTAATTTGTCATTCATGAAAGAGTTTTGTAAATTATATGTTTATTAGTGAGTGATTATTATACTACTGCAACCCTAATTATAAAAACAATGAGTTTACGTCTAGAAAATGATACTTCTTATTCTTTGAATTTTAATAATGAAACTTATGTGTTAGCTCGGCTTATTAGAATTAGTCTTCGGGTAATCTTAACATTTATCTCACTACAATTATTCATTAATATTTCGATACCCATTTTAATATTATACCCACTTGTCATTCTATCATGAACCATTTGTACAATGAAGAAGTACTTGCTATCCAAAATCACTAATTATAATAATTCTAGATATGGGTAAGTCGGTGTGTAGAGTTAATTATCTCGAAATTTGCATTTCATTAATACACATACTCCAATTAAGCTATAGAAGTAAACTGATAAATCTTTTTATAAAAAAAAATACACATAAAATTTCACGTATACTCTATAAAATACTTGAGTCTAGATCTCGAAGGTTGTTCGAAACTAACCCAAGTACTCGCCTTGCAGCTAAAAGGGAAACCCTAGTTAAAATTATTGCTTCAAAGCCCTTTCAAAATTTGCTATTAAAAATATTTGTATAAAAAATGGTACATGCTATTTGTAGAAGTCAGTGTCAGTAGTGGATCTATGTGTAACCTTTTTGACACAAGTGGTAGTACTTCTTATAAATAATTGGATGTAATATGACAAATTAATCAGCATTATGCAAAATCCATAACCATGTGTAGCATGCCACGTGTTAGTTCCTTATGCTCGCTGACCCAAAAATAATATTCTCTGGCCAAATATCCGTCTATTATTGTAACCTTAACTATGATTATTAATGTCTCAATTATAAGTCAAAGTGTATAATTTATAAATTGATGTTTGCCGATGTCGGCTTAGGCTTGTTTCATTAGCTGGGATCATATATTGATGAAATTAGTGAATTATAATGTATAATACAAAAAAACTGACAATGTACTACAATTTCAAAACTCAAAAGTCCTCTTTAAAAATTAGTTCTGAATGTTATGCTGATCGGTCCGAATAATTTAATACCAAAATTATCAATTACGCTTTGATATTTTGTAAGTGGAATAATTTGAATCCATGTATTTACTACCAAATTCGAACTTGAACCGTCGTAAATAGAATCATTTGGGTCAAATGTAAAATATGCTCATTAAAAATATAGAGTCTTTTGAAAACAATTTTGAAATTTACATTTTAAAATAGTATTTTACTATAGACAAATTAATGGATGTTAGGACTTGTTTGGTATCGATTAAAAGTTAATTAAAATTGAAAATATAGCCGTTATTGGGTCTCACTCGTCTAATAAAAGTCAACAATAACAGCTAATTTTTCTATTTTAATCTCTACCAAACGGGCCCTTAATCTTTAGTATTGAAGATATGGAAATAATAATCTCTATGATAT
>CAIGRN010151001.1:0-12094 GCA_903798345.1 Fraxinus anomala
AGTTTTCTGTTTCAAGTTATATAGCACATTTTCGACGATTTTGCTCTTTGTACATTGGGATTCGATCGTGATTAATTTATTTCTGTAATTGCAGGAGATTTTGGACGAATAGCGGAGGCCCTAAAGTGGTAAATTTACGTCTCTCATTATTTGCGAACTCAGTTTGGTCAGCGCTGATATATTGGCTTGTCCCAATTTAAATTCCAGCATTAGCGAGTTAGTGTGCGGGGTTACATTAGGATTGAGGTTGATGTGTGAGGTAATCATTGCTTGTGTTAGAATTTAGAAATTATTTGCCATATTAGAAGTGTTGGTTCTAACTGCAAGTTTGTTAGGTTTTTAATTATGTAAAGCAATGCAAGGCTATAACTACTCGTAGTGGGGTGCAGTTACCTGAGATAAATGTGAAAAGACCAATTGCTATGGAAGAGAAGGGTAATATTTTTGTGATACATTCTTTAACCTGCATTGTTATTTTATGACAAAAAGAGAGAGTAATATATTATTTTTGGGGGAGTATATGTATATCTACATTTTAGTAGTATTGATGTGTCTTCTTGGTATGTTGAGTTGTATTGGTATTATGTCTTGATTTAGCATACATAATTGAAACTGAATAACACTATATGTTTCGTAGATTGCCTATATTCTATAAACTGCTTGAAATGCTTTACATATAGCGTTTTCCACACATTTCACATTGGGTGTTGAGTTGTCTATTTCAGGGAATAAGTGCTAATTGAATTGTAGAATTCGTTCAAGCCTGTTGTGTCATAAGTTTTTGAGTCTGTAGTTCATATTTGATTACTGCCTTGAGTTTTGTTATAGAATGACAAAGGGGGAGCTTGTTAGGTTTTTAATTATGTAATTGACAATTCTGTAAACAAAAGGGACTTAATTGTAAATGTTGTAAAAAGTGAAGGAGTAATGCACAATTATATGAAAATAGGTTCTTTAGGTCTAGGGTTTGAGTATGGCAACAGAAGGAAAATATGGAGCGGATTTTCGCTAAACTGTCGCCATGGATTTTCGCTAAACTTTTGCTAAACAGAACCCTCGTCGCTCGACTGTCGCCCTGCCTTCGCTCGAACGATAGCCTATCGCTTGACTGTCGCTGAGTCCTCGCTCGAGCGATAGTGTTGTCCGAAAAATATTTATTTCGCGATTTAAAGGCTTTTTCTCCGACCCATTAGTTTCCTAACCTAACTATAAATACCAAAACATATCTGAACGTGATGGGAGAATGTTGATCATTGAGAGAGCTTAATCAGAGAGAATTTCTACATATTCATTCTTTCAACCTTCGTCCTTGATATTGTTTTGGTGAGAAAAACATCGCTTTCATAATCCAAATACCAAATTGTTCCTTCCTCCGCATTTGTTAGAGTTGCTGAAGATCGAGGGAAGTTGACTGGAGTTCCACTCGGTGAAGAACTGAGTGTTCTTCGTGATCCACAGGAGATAGACGATTCCGCAAGGTTAGGAGTGTTGCAGGGTAGCAGATTCCAGAAGAGCTTTGAAAATTGCAGCTAAGGATTAGTGTAGGGGAACATAGTTTCCAGGAGAGCTGTAAGAACTTCAGTCCGAATATCAGATAGTACGTGTCGTTGTTTAGTTTGGTAGATTGTAAGTGTCTGAATCGTTTATAATAGATTGACTAGCAAAGTGCTCGAAATTTTTTCCAGTTGGGTTTCTCCGTGATCATACCGTGTGTTTTTTAGTGCTTTCTTTATTGATTATATTAACTGCGGTATTTAAACATAAGTTAAATTGACTTGCATGCTTAATCATCTAGAGACAATTAATTGGTGACATATTGTTAATTAATTAATATTTTAAATTTCTCATAGTATACCTATTCACCTACCTATAGGTATTATCAGGGTCGAACTACGTAAATTTCAATTGGTATCAGAGCTTTAAATCGATTCCTGGCCTTTTTTATATATTCTAGATAAGTCAGTCACTCTCCGTGCCTCCGTTCTTTGATGGAAGTAATTATACCTACTGGAAAGTTCGAATGAGAGCTTTCTTTAAGGCTCTGGATGAACGTATTTGGATTAGCATTCAAAATGGGTGGACTCCACCTTCAACAATTGTTGCTGGTGTCGTCACACCCACTGATATCTTATTATGGACTGAAACGAACTTAGATGAGTGTAATCGGAACAGCAAGGGCTTTCATGCCCTGTTCATGGCTGTGTCTACTAAATAATTTAGAAGAGTCTGGATGTGTGAAATTGCCATGAAAGTTTGGGATATCTTAGAAACTACACACAAGGGAACTAAAACGGTTAAAAATTTTAAATTGCAGATATTGACATTTGGGTTTGAAGAAATTAGAATGAAGGACGATGAATCGTTCATACTTAAGATACGCTTGCTAAATGACATAATTAACTTGAGTTTTAACCTAGATGAAAGGATCCCCAAACCCAAAATTGTTGAAAAAGTCCTTAGATCCCTGTCTGAGAGGTTTAGACCTAAGGTTACTGCGATAGAAGAGAGTAAGGATTTAGACGCTATTAAGATTGAAGAACTCGTAGGATCCCTTCAAACCTATGAACTCACTGTTTCTTAACTTAAAAAGGTTAAATTCATCGCCATGAACACCATTAGAGAAGAGGAGAGCGAGTCCACTGATACTGAGACTCTAAGGGAGGATGAAATAATCTACTTCGTTAAAAAATTTCAAAAAGTGATGAAGAATAGGAGAAAGCCTCAGGTGCGAGAAAGTGATGTCCCTAATAAACTCTCGAGAGGTAGACGTGAGAAAAACACTTCTAGGACTCCCATTAAGAAATCTCAATCTGTTCAATGCCACGAGTGCAAAAGGTATGGTCACATTAGGAGTTAATGTTCTAATCTGAAGAGGAGTTCGGGTAAAGAACGACGTAAATCTTTAGCTGTGACCTTGAGTGATGATGAATCAGATTTCAGTTCTCAGAATGAGACATCTGGTTGTGAAGATGAATAAAATTTCATGGCATTCACAATGATTGCTACAATAGAATCTGACCGTGAGATTGAGAAAGCTGAAAGGAAGCATGAGAGTGAATAATCTGAAGAAGAGTCCGAGGATGAACCCGATATTCACAATTCTTATCGTAAACTATTTGAGCAGAGTCTCAAATTAAGAAGGTCAATAAAGCCATCTTAAAAGAGGTTAATGAGCTTGAACGTGAAAAAAAAAACTATTAGGTGACCTTCAAGACTTGAACAAAAATTTAAGTGAGTTGAAACTGGTTAATGAAAACTTGGAATCTAATGTTAAATCATTAACGAGCGATCTTGATAAATCTAACGCTCAACTCCAATCCTTTATGAGTGGCTAGCAGAAGCTGGATAAGGGGATGAACAAGCCTGCAGGTAATAGGCATGGTCTGTGTTAAGTTCATAATGATGATGCTACTGCTAGTACATCTAGGACCACGCTTGTTCCGGCCACTAACAAAGCTCGAGAGATTACTTATCATAAACTTAAAGGAGAGCATGACATACGATCCAGGCCTACCAGATAGCGTAGGATCAATCGTCCTACATATTGGCAACAACCATCGAGCAAGTTTGACATTCTCATTTGCCACCATTGTGGGGCTTTGGGACACACAAGACTTAGATATCGTAAACTCGTGACTAGAAGTAAAAGTCAAGATGTTTCGAGCATGGTTAACTTTCTTTCCAATCAAGTTAACCACTTAACTAAGATGATGACTAGGTTAAATAAAATCACTTCTACGTCTAAGAAGGTTTGGGTAAAGAAGAAGGACTTCTCTAGGTCTGAAGATCAACAGAATTGTTATGTTGATCGTGTTGCACTTAAAGTTTAAAATAACTCTATGTGGTATCTTAATAGTACGTGTTCAAGACATATGTGTGGTGACAAAGTCTTGTTCTCGTCTCCAGATGATTGGAACGGCGGTGTGGTTACCTTTGGGGATGGAGCTACTGCACCGATTCTAGGAAAATGTGTCGTTAATATTTCTGGACTTCCTGCTATCTCAGATGTGCTATATGTAAAAGGGTTAAAGTGAAACTTGTTAAACATTAGTCAAATTTGCAATGCTGATTTCGAAGTTAGTTTTGTCTAGAAAATGTGTAATGTGTATGATTCTACTGGTAACATCGTCCTCGAAGGTGTAAGAACTTCAGATAATTGTTATGGAGTTCTTCCTAATTCCAACTACGCATGCAGCAGTGCCAAGGTTAACGTCACTGAATTGTGGCATCAACGTCTTAATCATAGGAATCATAAAAGCTTATCTAAACTAGTCAAGAAAGAACTAGTAAATAGGTTACCTAAACTTGAAAATATTGATACCACTGTATGTGGCCCGTGTCAACAAGGCAAATAGCTTAGAGTTTCTCATAAACAAACCGTTAAGATCTTGACTAACAAGCCACTTGAATTACTCCATATAGACCTAATGGGACCATTTAGGACCGAAAGTCTTGGTAGTAAACAGTATATCTTGGTTGTGGTTGATGATTTATTCCAATATACATGGATTAAGTTGTAGAGAGATAAAATTGAGGTATTCGGCCTTATCATCTCATTGTGCAATAGACTTAGGAATGAAAAATAGTTTACTATATCTCAAATTCGTAGTGATCATGGAAAGGAGTTTGAAAACTTTAATCTTAAGAATTTTTGCTTGGTGGAGAGAATTCAGCGTGAGTTCTCATCACCGATCACTTCACAATAAAATGGAGTTGTTGAGAGGAAAAATCGTGTGTTTCAAGAAATGGTTAGAGCCATGTTTCATGGTAATGATCTATCTATGCATTTCTGGAGGGAAGCCATTAACACTGCGTGTCACATTCTTAACATGGTTTATCTTAGACCTAAAATTAATATGACACCTTATGAGAATTGGAAAGGAAAAAAGCCTACTATCAAATACTTTCGTGTGTTTGGAAGCAAGAGCTATATTCTAAGAGATAGAAAAAATTTAGGCAAGTTTGAATCGAAAAGTGATGAGGAAATTTTCCTAAGATATTCTAGAAATAGTCGTACCTATCGTGTATATAATTCTCGTACACGGGTTATAATGGAATCCATCAATGTAGTGGTGGATGATACCTATAGTGAGGGGGAGACTGGAGGAGACTGTGTAGAGATGGAACACTTGAGTGTTGAACCCGTCATGGTGACTGAACATAAAGTAACATCGGTTTTCGACATCCCATGCACTACTAATGGTTCAAATACTTCTATAAGGAGTCCACATCCGATGATAAAAGTGAACTTCTTAAAGAACTTTCGTCTAGAGTTCAGACGAATCATCCTAAATGGAATATTATAGGGGATTTAGATGAAGGGATGAGACTTCGAAAGAGGGTTTTGAACAATCTGAGTTATGCTAGCTATGTGTCTCAGATTGAGCCTAAGAGAGTAGAAGACGCTCTTAGGGATGAATGTTGGATAAACGCTATCCATGAAGAGCTGAATCGGTTTGTGCGAAACAACTTGTGGGATTGGTTCCTCGACCTGATGATTGCAATGTTATAGGTACTAAGTGGATATTTAAGAATAAAATCGATGAGCAAGGTACCATAACTCGAAACAAGGCTAGGTTAGTTGTCCAAGAATAAGCTTAGATTGAAGGAGTTGACTTTGATGAAAACAAGGTACCATAACTAGAAATAAAGTTAGGTTAGTAGCCCAAAGCTATACTCAGGTTGAAAGAGTTGACTTTAATGAAACATTTGCCCCGATTGCTAGACTTGAATCCATTAGGATTCTTCTGGCTGTTGCATGCACCTTAGGATTTAAATTATATCAAATAAATGTCAAGAGTGCCTTTTTGAATGGAATTCTTCAAGAAGAAGCCTATGTTAAACAACAAAAAGGTTTTGTTGATCCTAAGTTCCCACACTATGTTTATAAGCTGAATAAAGTTTTGTATGGCCTTAGATAAGCGCCTAGAGTTTGGTATGATAGACTTACTGTTTATCTCACGAAACATGATTTTCAATGGAAGGTGCTGATAGAAACTTATTCATCAAACATAATGAAAAAACTATCACTATAACTGAGATCTACGTCGATGACATTATTTTTGGATCTCCTATTGATTCTCTTGCTCATGATTTCGCAGAATGTATGAAGCAAGAATTAGAGATGAGTATGATTGGAGAACTAAATTACTTTCTAGATCTCCAGGTCAAACAAATTGATGATAGGTTGTTCATTTCTCAATCGAAGTATGCGAAAAGTCTTGTCAAGCATTTTGGATTAGACAGCAAGAAACACACTAGAACCCCCATGAGTACCAGTGTCAACTTAGGTCATGATACTACAGGTAAAAGTGTTGATAAGACACTATACAGAAGTATGATAGGCAGTTTACTTTATCTCACTGCTAGTAGACCTGACATAGCCTTTAGTGTAGGGGTTTATGCACGTTTTCAGGCAGATCCCAAGAAATCTCACCTGTGCGCCGTGCGACGTATCATTAGATATGTAAACGGTACCATTAATTATGGAATTTTGAACCATAGGTTTGCTCAAGCATGGAGTAAATCAGTTAGCTGTAACATATTGCCATCACTGGCTTTGGTTATTCATGAAGTACTTAATATAAGAGTCATCATGTACCATCTGCACTGCACATACACTATGATCTTATTAGTAGTACTCTGTCAGGTGTGTGAGATTTGGGATGTCAATGACATGTTAGTACGGGGTGACTTAGAACATGAATTGACCATATGAGTTAGACTTAAACTCATGGTTATCCCTGGTATCAAAATATAACACTTGGATACAAAAGAAAGAGAAAAAAAAAAAGGGAGTGCTCTATATCTTTTATTTTTTTCGAAGCTTATTTGACTCGAGCAATTAAGTCTGCAGATTTTCTCATAACCTGGTGCCCATGATCGACTGATTTGGGTTAACCGACCTGAAGTTCGCTACATGGATCATTTTAGTCAATTAATGAATGAGAGTCTGCACTTAAGATAGAAAATAATTATAAAGAGCCTCATTCATTGACTAAATATGAAATACATTATTTTTCTCATACTCAGGGGGAGAAATGTATTACCATTTCTACTAAGTTTTAAGTTAAAAGTCCTAATGTGCTTTACATGGTTTGCCTTTCATAAGTATGGGGAACAAACTTATTGACTGTGATGTTTAGCGTGTTCTTTCTCACAAATTTAAAATCTGAAGTCCTATTTTCAAAGGATTAGTGACACTTTAGACATATGGGTCACTTATACAATTTACTCCATAGTAACATGAAAAACATGTGTGGGAAGCCTTATTGTTAATTGCTTATTCATGTGCTTGCTATCGACAATTTTGCTAAGTTCTCCTATGTTGCTATTAAAATACCATCTAACTTCGACGAAGGGTAATTTTTTTTTTTTGTGTGTGATATATTCTTTAACCCGCTCTTATAATTTTGTGACAAAAATGAGGAGTCGTTTATTATTTTTGGGGGAGTATATGTAAGTCTACATTTTGAATGATGCTNACTTGATGTATACTCTTGATATATATATATATATATATAAGATTTTTGACTCAAAGGCATTTTAAATTTTAATTTCAGTTCTGCTAAATTAAGTTTGATGTTTAAGTAGTATTTGTGTGTCTTCTTGGTATGTTGGGTTGTATTGGTACTGTGTCTTGATTTAGCATGCATGATTGAAACTGAATAATACTATATGTTTTTTAGATTGCATTTATTCTATAAATTGCTTGGACTGCTTTACTTATACTGTTTTCCACACATTTCACACTGGTGTTGGGTTGTCTATTTCAAGAAACAAGTGCAAATTACAATGTCGAATTCGTTCAAGTCAATTGTGTCATAGGTTTTTGAGTTTGTAATTCATATTTGATTACTGCATTGACTCTAGTTAGTAGTTTTATCACAGAATGTTAAAGGGAAAACTTGTTAGGTTTTTAATTATGTAATTGGCAATTCTATAAACAAAAGGGATTTAATTGTAAATGTTATGAAAAGTCAAGGAGTAGTATACAATTATATGAAAATATGTTTTTTTTATGTCTAGGGTTCGAGTATGGCAAAAGAACGACGTGAATTTTCGCTAGACTGTCGCCATGAATTGGCTCGAGCGTAAAAAACAGAACTCCCGTCGCTTGACAGTCGCCCTGCCTTCGTTCGAGAGACAGGCTGTCGCTCGACTGTCGCTGAGCCCTTGCTCGAGCGACAGTGTTGTCCGAAAAAAATTTATTTCGCGATTTAAATATTTTTTCTCCGGCCCATTACTTTCCTAATCTACCTATAAATATCAAAACACATCTGAACATGATGGGAGAAGGTTCATTAGAGAGAATTTCTACATATTCATTCTTTCAACCTTCGTCCTGTGATATTGTTTTGGTGAGAAAAACATCGCTTTCATAATCAAAATACCAAACTGTTCCTTCATCCGCATTTGTCAGAGTTGCTGAAGATTGAATGAAGTTGACTGGAGTTCCAGTCGGTGAAGAACTGGGTGTTCTTCGAGATCGACAAGAGATAAACGATTCCGCAAAATTAGGAGTGCTGCATGATAGTATATTCTAGGAGAACTTTGAAAATTGCAACTAAGGATTAGTGTAAGAGAGCACAGTTTCCATAAGAGCTTTAAGAACTTCAGTCTGGAGATCATATAGTACGTGTCGTCGTCTAGTCTGGTAGATTGTAAGTGTCTGAATCGTTTATAGTGGATTGACTAGAAAAGTGTCCGAAATTTTTTCCAATTGGGTTTCTCCGTGATCATACCGTGTGTTTTTTACTGCTTTCTTCATTGATTATATTAACTCTGGTATTTAAACATAGGTTAAATTGACTTGTATGCTGAATCATCTAGAAACAATTAATTGGTGACATGTTACTAATTAATTAATAATTTTAATTTCGCATAATATACATATTCACCCCTCTCTAGGTATTATTAGGGTCGAACTACATAAATTTTAAAGCTAATAATTGTTTTTGTGCTTTAACGTCGTATTGTAACTGGTGAAAATTTGAATTTTTGTTAACATGCTTCTGTATTGTATTGATTATTCTTTTAGAATACATAAACTTGACCCGTTTGAACATTCTATTGATACTGAGATCTCAAATCTCATGAAACCTTGAAAATCTAGAACAGTGTATACTGCGATTTTATGATTACTTTGTGTGACCTATTTGTGCACTTTAGTTCTTTTTTTTTTTCAAAATGTTTTCACATTTCGAAATTAGGATTTTCAATTGACAATGAGATTTTTCAATTTGGCAACAAAAAATTATAGTAATTTTGGTTCAACAAAAAAGTTTCAAAAATCATATATGGCAAATTTTCTACAAATTTGACGAAGCACAAAAAAGAATATGTTGAACTTACTTACAATTCAATTATTTTACTCATATTGACAGTGTTTTGAAAAAGAAGTTGAAAAACTTGATTTTACAAAAGAATTTAACAAAAAGTTGGAGGACTTGCATTTGCTCAAGTCTACTCCAAATAAATTGTACTTGCTTAAAAATTTTCAATTTTAAAATGGATCATTCAAAAGATTTTGATGACAATTTGGATATCTTTAACAAACTTATTCAAAATATAATTGTGATGAGAATGTATTTGAAACATATAAGGCTGTTATTTTGCTTAATTATATACCTGATTTATATAGAAAGATTAAGAATGTAATTAAGTATGGCATGGACACATTAACACCTGAGATTGTCATTGATTCTCTTAAAAGTAAAGAGGTAGAGATTAAGGTTGAAAAACAAGGATAAGATGAGTGATTAGTTACATGTGATGAAGAGTAAAATGAAGTTTAAGCAGATGAATTTGGATAGAGCTCAAAAGAGGAGTGACTCTAGTAGTGAATTGAGTGATGATGTTAGTAAGAAGAAGGGCAATGTTTGGGACAAGTCCAGTGGTAAGCGGTGTTACAGCTGTGATAAGTCTGAATACTTTGTGAGGAACTGTCCCAAGAAGAAGGATAGGCAAAAATGTAAGATGAAAGGTGAGGTAAATGTGGCTATAGGGTCGAGTGATTACCCTAGTGAGGTTTATTGAAAGTAAACTAAGTTACTGCATGTGCATCTGTATGTAATTCTTTCAATGTATTTGATATGTGCATTTGCATGAAATTGAAAGCAATATGATTACTTGGTTTAATGTGTTTTGCATGCATAGGGGGTTGGGATGCTTTATCGGTAAGTGTGTTGTGTCTATTGGTAAGCTGAAATATAGATAATTAGGGGTACATTGGTCGTTAGCACTGGAGATGTGGAATATGACATTTGGATCACGAGTGGAGAGGTGATTTAACGTTGGAATCCCTTATCAGTGAAGACCATGTACACGTGAAGTGTGAGAGAGACACTTCTATCACTTTTGTTAGATGGAAACCCATTATCCACTTAGGTTATGAAAAGTGATGTGGTAATAGAGGATTATCCCGTAGACTTAGGATCTATTGTGGTTTGCTAGGTAAACATGAGTTGAGTGATCGATCTAGTGAGCATAGTGGGGAATGAGAAGAGATATGTGTTCTCGAGGTATGAACAACGTGGAATGAGAAAGGATAAGTGTGGAAAGATCTTTTCGTGGGGACATTTATACATTTGTTACATGTGTTAGTCGTTTGTTGATTAATTTGGTGTTAGTCTGAACGTGTTTTGAAAAGATTTGTGTGTTATCCTATGTTATATTTTCATCGCATGATTATTTGCTCTTGATTATTTACTATTATTATCTGCTTCTACTTGGGTGTTATTTGACCTTAACCCTGGTGAGTACGTGGAGCAGGTATGATATGTGTTTCGGATCCAAAACACGAGATAAGGTCTATGATCCCAATTTTATTTACTACTTTGATTATGCAAGTATTAACTTCGTGTTTCGATTGCTTACACATTAATTGGGTATCAAAGTGGAGATTTGTTAGGTTTTGATACTCAATGAATCATGAGTTATGTTGTAAACGTCAGATTAAATTTCACAGGCATTGGTCAGTGAGTGAAATTGTTACCAACAACCAAATCTAAATGCTCGATCCGAAAACAATATGGACCATTGAAAGTAGTTTAAGAAATTAATGCTACTCACGGTTCATATATATTTACCTATTAGATGACTTTGAATCTTGACACAATTAACTATGTTATTGGTCCAACTAAAGCATAATCATTCCTATATATATATCTTGCTTTTGCCCTAGCCATTTGTGTGTGATTTGTGTGTGCATAGAGTGAAAAACGTGGTTGCCATTAAAGAGGAAAATCCGGCTGCTTTGTGCTTCCAAAAACCGGTGATTAACTCTGTGTTATTGGCCTCCTCTTGTGCCTTTTTTTCATTTGTTTTTCTTCTTGCCTTTGTGGCCTACAAATCAACATAATTATCTTGTCATTTGTGAGTGAGATTAAGAAGCAACCTAGATAAATATTGATTGTGGGTTGGAGCCATTTGGATTGATTGTTTGATAGAAAAAAGTAATGTGAAACTCGACCCAAAAATCACAATTTAGAAGATTTTGAAGCGAGCATATGCGACAAGCATTGGTGGCAATAACTGATTTACCTTGTCCCCCCGGTTGGTTAAGGATTCGTGTTTTCATAAGAGAGATCAAGGATTTAATGATTGGTACCTCCCCCTGTTCACTCTCCCTAGAGAAAAAATTTTGATGGCCAAAGAATGTATAATCTAAAAGCATAATAAACCCATACATGACCACAAAATAAAAAGAGAGAGAAAACAACAATTCCCTACGTGACCATGATAGTGAATTGCAAACTGAAGAGTCTTGGTACTTGCCCATATTGAAATTACCAGAAGCTTATTGACTTTTATTTTAGGGACAACCATACTATTGATAACCCTTTATTTGAAGTTCATTATTTGATTCTCTTTATGCAAGTTCAAATTGTATATAATTTCATGTATTCGTATATAAATAGAACGTGTATGATTTATAATTTAGTATAGAGCATCTCTTTCAACAAGGCAAAAAAAGAGATTGCATTGTAGTTCAATTTCTCAAATTGCCATTTGCACGTGACAAACCTCGAAATAATAGTGCACATTTACCGCCGTGCATGTAAATTCGAAATTTGATAAGCACATTTACTCG
>CAIGRN010151013.1:0-11289 GCA_903798345.1 Fraxinus anomala
TCTCTTAATACTTAATTTGTTTGTATTATTTATTAATAACATAATTTTATTGTAAAATCACTTTGATAAAGTGTGGGTCATATTGAGATCCCATAAAACTCAATAGTGTGGGTCTGTTGAGGTCTTGTAAAGCTCAACATTATATAAGAATCGATACTCATTGTTTGTAAGTCACCTGAAACATTGTAAAGGATTGGATTGAACAATAAGTCAATCAACATAGTGAAAATGTCTTGTTCGTGCCTGAGAGTTTGGTAACGGATGACGTAGATCATTTCTTTGAATCGAACCTCCACAATTATATCGTTTACATCATCTCTCTCCCTTTTACTTATAGCTTTTATATTTGTGCTCACTATCTGAATTAATCTATTTAGTCTCTACTTGCTCGAAATTATATTAATTTTTCGAAAAAGTTTTAAAAATCAATTACCCCCCTCTTAGTTAGTTATTCTTGGAATATTCGATTTTTGGTGTTGATTTGGTTTGGGGGTAGGGGACAATACTACATGTACATTCACTTTCTTACATAATCTTTTACATACACTCACAATAAGGGTGTGGGGACCACATATTTGAGAATTTTTTATTTATGTGGGTCCCACGCGCATGTGAAAGGATGTAACATTTTCGGTACAAAATATTCGGTACAAATAGAATTGTCCATTAATTTTTGATAACCCCGTGTGATAATTTCTTGGGAAGGATCAAAGTTGAAAAGTAAATTGATAAAATAGTATTTTTTATTTAAAGATGATTCCTTCACAAGTTTATATTTCTTAACTAGAATTATCATTTTGTTTTAAACGCAATTTTATCTTTCTTATTGCAACAATTTTAAAATCCAATTTATGAAGTTTTGTGGGTATACATGGACATTTTGACGAAGATATAAGAGAAGAGAGAATGAAAGAAGAACAGATATTCACCATAATCAGAGGATTAAATTTGTCGAGTAGTCCTTTCTTAATAAGAGTATAATTAACATTTCGTGCATCGTTACATTTTCAAAAAATTCACTCATTATCTTCCCAAATATTTTACTCGAAACTATATTACGTACTAGTATGGATGGCTCCTCCCCAAATATCTGGGTTACTCTTCATTTGACATACTCTCGATCCTTGTCATTTTATATTTTCACATTGATTTTTACTCTGGGGATGATAACGGACAGAGTGAGATTAAAATATCTTCATTTAGTGCTCTTCTAATTGGAATCATATTTTCCATCCCCATCCCAATTACATAATGGAATGGGTGAATTTTTTTTCCAACCCTCTTTTGTTCATTCTAAAGAAGTGATATCGTTTATAAGAAAATCATCTTTTATTTTCATCTCGTGTATATATTTTTATTTATCAAAGCACCAAAGCAATGAAAGTATTTTAATGAATTTGAATAGAATTCCATTATATCCATAAAAATCTCATTAAAATGGTGAAATTTCTAAACATTTCGTTACGTGTATTTTTAGAATTATAAACAGAAGCAAGGTGACATATGTGACACTAAGCCCTCGTTTGGTTCCCGTTATTTTTAAAATATATTTTCTCTCTCTTATTTTCAACAACACATTTTTCAATAAAATAATATTACAAAACTTTCCTTATTTTTTATCCACACATTCTCTATCAAATCACTATTTCAAAATGCATTTAAAAAAAAGAACAAAAAAAAGGGCCTCAAACATACTCTAAATGAGAGATACAATTAGGTCTGTCAAATGGATTGGATTTTGACCAGAATCCGATGAAATTAATGGGAGATGAATTTAGGATTTTAGTTCGATAACTCGATCAATGTCCGAATCCGATAATTCGTTAAATAAATGGATCAAATATGGATATAGGTCAATCTGATCCGATAACAACCCAATCCGATTTATTATTAAAAAAAACGTAAAAAATATTTTCTTATTTTAATATTATTTTAAATTTTTATTCAGTCTAAAAATTATTTAATAATACGTACAAATTATATTACCAAACGTAGTTTTAAGAACTTAACAAAATAAATATATTCTATAAATAAAATATAGTATAGTGGTGATATGAAATATTTGGAGAGTTTTAAATTTCTATTAATTAGTAAAAGATAGAAAAATAATTAATTTAATAAAACATAAATAATTATTTATATAATAGTATAATACACTCACTGACCAAATGTACAATACACTATAGAGAAACCAAAGGTACAATGTACTCAGTCGATCCAAATTTATTCTTATCTCACATTGAAAGTTTATAACAAAATGTTTGGAGATGTCTTCTATAAATAAGTGAGTCTATAAATGAACAAGACTCTTTTTGTGTCTTTCAATTCAATTAGCTAAAAGTTTAGAAAGTTGAAAAATTTATATTTATTAAATCCGTTTAAAGAACTGGAAAATAGGAAAAAAAAAAAAAAGAAATGTTAATTTCAACTTTGATTTTATTTTCCTAATTTCTTTAATTTCGAATCAGATATCCGATAACATAACAAATCAGATAAGTATTTAACAATCAAATATCCATTAGACTATCGGATATGAGCATATTCGGTCCATATTCGATCTATTTACAACCCTAGATACAATTAAATGAGCAACATAATTTTACATTTTATAGAGCACATCACATAAAGCTACCTTGATTGAGTTATAGCACTATTGATGATAGATACCATTTTTCCTATTCAAAGCTTGAAAGCCGTTCAATGAAGGAATTGTTTATAAATTCGCGAACGATTGCAAATAATATTATTCAAATTTGATCCATTATAGGGATACCAATGTTTTAATAAATTCTAGTAAACCTTAACAAAAGACACATGGATTTTAATGAATTTTAATTTAAATCTCAATTAGAAACACTTGAATTTACAAACTTTTAAAATTTATTGAAATCTCAATCGAGGAAGGTAGGTAAAGTGTCGTAATCTCTCTCCTTATATTAGCAATTTCTATTAATATATAGCAAGCAAGCCTCGCTTTTGCTCTATTTTTCCAAAAGTTATTTATTTTTATTTTTCTTATCAAATTTCATTTTCAATCGCACATTTTTCTCATAAATTAATTTTACACATAAATTACAATATTTCCTTATTTTTTTAATGATATATTATTTAAAAAAATCACTATCTCAAAATGCATTTTTAGATGAAACTCAAAAAGGACCCAATGTAACAAGCAATATCAAATTCAAAACCCCACGTCTCCAAAAAGGTAAGTAGGTCTAAAACTCCTTTTCACTTTAAAACAAATTTTATTAAAAAAAAAAAGAACTAGATGGGTATTTAGCCATGTTTAGTACATATTAAAATTATATTTTTAGTAAATTTTGATAAAATGTGATGAAATATGTGATTAAAAAGTTATGAATTTTATGAAATGTGCGATTAAAATTAATTATTAATTTTGATTTGAAATTTTAATTCAAACTAAACAGGGCTTAATTTTGAAAAAAAAATTGAAAAGTACAAAAAATCCAAAATCAGCAGAAATCATGTAGGGTATAATCGTCATTTCACTACCAGCATATGCCTTTGGAGTTTGGGGACATAATGTATTCCGCCTGCCCGTAATTAAAGAATATCCTCCACAACAGTCGTTACCATCGCCAGAAAGAAAAAGGCTTTTTCTTTTTCTTGAAAATAATTAATTATTACAAAAAAGGCCGTAGTGATTAGTGAATCCAAATTCTTAAATAATCTTAAAATCCCCAAATCTTCAACCTCTCTTCCTTTGACCACCGTACCATTATACACATCACCGCCTTTTTGCCGCTGCTGCGGTGCTGCCAGAGAGAGAGAGAGAGACCCCAAAAAAAAAAAGCAGACGTTTCTCTTTCTTTCCCTCGCTTTTTTGCTCTAATTCACATTAATATATGAGCACAAAACACTCACTTCCATACTTATAGACAGTGTATATATGTATACAGACAGAGAGAGAGAGAGAGAGAGAGAGAGAGAGAGAGAGAGTTATATATAGATAGAGTGAGAGTTATCTTTTAGTTTCAGGCTTTCAGCTATTATTACCTTCTTCTTAGATAACTGATAACACTTTCTTTCTCTCTCTATATGTATATCTGCGTCTGATCCGGCGGTTGAGATTGTTTAATCATCTAATCTTGTGGCTGGGGATCGATTGTCAGCCTTTCTCTACGTAAGTTGAAGCAAAACAAATTCCATACACCTCGCCTTTGCCGTTTGAAACCCACATCGCTCTTTTTCTCTCTCCAAATCATTTCTTTATAATCTGTCTTTATTTGCGCACACCAGGGATAAATATACCTATATAGTTTATAATGTATATATACATATGTTAAAGTGTATATATGTGCTGGTTATGAATTACATACTCGTATTTTGTAGGGCTCTCGCTATTCACAAAGATTTTTGTTGGGTTTGGATTTATTTTCCTTATTCTGGGAATCTGCGATTTTTCGCATGCAGTGCACGTTATTTGGTGTGTTTTGAATTCTGGGTCAGCGCAATTTTCTCAAATTCATCGGCTTTTCAATTGGGAAAGGACTTTAAAGTTCTAGAAATTTTTTTGTTTGCATGCTAAGACAAGGATTTTTCGAATTTACTGGGTTTTTATTAATTTAATGGCTGATGGTGACCTCAATCTTATTATTGCAGTTGATTTTATTTTTAAAAAAAATTTACTAAGATTTTTTTTTTTCAGATTTTTGAAATTTGGGCTACTGTTTCTACAGTGTTTTCACTGTTGGGCATTAGTGAAATGCTAATTAGGGTTTATAAAGCTGTAAGTGCTTAAAATGCTGTGTCGGACCATCGTTATTCTATGCGACTTTCTTGAAATTGATCAAACACAGAAATTTCTCCATTTTTCAGCCACACGATTAACAGTTACTACTGATTTTCTTCTAGTATTTCCACATTTTTTTATAAGGGAATTATTTGGAAGCATTTGGGTTCAATCCTTTTGTTTTGTTGTGTGATCTTTTTTTGTCTTCCTTAACTATGAGGTAGTATCAATTACATAGTAAAACTACAGGAAAGCTCCAGAAACAATTAGAGCTCTCCAAAGTTAGTGTAGAGTCATTTGTTGTGTTATTTTTAATGCATATTACCAAGCAAAAGTTAAGAAATGCTTGTCCTTGGCTAATTGATGTATCAATGCTGGTTAACTTGTTTGAGTACCTTTGAGTTACAACATAACTTATTTTCAATTGGTTTAGTATTTTTTTACCACGTAGTATCTGAGAAGATGTTGGGTTGTGGTTATGGTACTTTTGGATGTCTAGATTCTACAGTTATTTTTTCCTTTTTCCATAGAAGGTAGATTAGATACCATGAAATTATTGTTATTGGACTTGAAGTTTATAGTGACAAACTTATTTGGGGCCTTACAAGGTGATAATGATGCTCCTTATGTGCCTTTACTTTGGCTGGTCTTTATGGATAATGCTTTACTGCGTTACACAAGGAGAGAGTTTGTTGTAGTGCTATTCAACCAATGATGTTTAGCAAAAAGGATCTTTTTAATTTTGGTTGGTCACCATGGATAATCTCTCTACTGCATTTCTGGTCCAGGGTATAAAATAAATGCATTGCTTTCCAGCCACCAACATTTTGCCTTCCTTTAGTGATGTAGACTAACAATAATGACGTATATATTGACTTACTTTCTTGTTACTGATAGTTTTACCTTCTTTCTGGAGAGCATATATTTTCAGTCCTTTCTTTTCTAAATGATACCATATTACAATCCTTAGAAGTATCATTTTTCAATCTCTTGATCTGCAGTGAGGAAGCTGAATCTAGTAGATTTTAGGCTATGGAACTTAATGCGCATAGAAGAGCTAGACAGAAGGATCCTGTCACTCATCAAAATGGTGATGTGAACACATTAGATGTCGAAGAGGACCTTGATCCCTGGACTGCCTGGGCATATAAGCCTCGTACAATAACATTATTACTTATCGGTGCATGTTTTCTGATGTAAGTCGTATATTCTCGAGCAACTTATTTCTGTATTGCAGTTTAACTGATTTTATGACCGTTCACTAAAGGACCGATTCTATTCTGCCCTATACTGTGAGAAATTTTCCTATTATTTTGTTGACTTGATTACTTTTGTTCTTTCTCTCAACATTTCTAACATTCATAAATATTCATTTTATTCTAAAATCATAAACGACACGAAGCTGTAACATGTGGCATCAGTGTCGAAAGGTCTAGCCTCATTTACTAATCTTCCGTATCCTGACATTCTTCCTAGTTGGGCAAGTGGTGCACTTGATCCTGAACCCAATTCAACTAGTGATCTGGTTACTTCTGTGAAAAGGTGCACACATGTTTCTTAATGCATTACATGCCTTCTTTTCATTGTTTGTGCATTTATTTTTCATAAAAATTCTAATGGCTGTTTATTGCATCTGATAGAGGTATATGGGCAATGATTGCCATGTTTCTTGCTTACTGCTTGTTGCAAGCTCCTTCTACGTAAGTTATTTTCTTTCTTACCTTCTCTCAGAACAAGTGATACTTTTTGGCCTCGGAGGCCCCTTTTTTATGTTATTGCTGCTATCTGTTGATTTGAGATGATGAGTTCTTATGTTTTTAGATACATAAAATTGAAAGGAAGACACGTTCTCTAAGCTTAGCTCATTGCAGAACTCAACAGAATGAGGCCTTGTCCCACACTTATCAAGGCTGTCTAGCTAATTATCAGATGCCAAGATTTTGCATTTGAATGTATACAATTTTCTTTCAATGCTTAGCAATAGAATTGTAAGTAGCTGGAGCATCTGTGATGCATATACTCATCCAGAACCAAATATGGACATGTTTGAGAATTCATTCTATGTGAGGTTCAGAAATTAATAGGATATGAGGACAGCAGAGATAAATGTTGAAATATTATTATCCTGTGGGTTCTTTAGCAGCTGAGATTAATGGATGTACGTGGAAAGAGAGATGTTCCCAGTATTTTCTTTTCGTTCCTTATTGTTGTGACCGAGTATCCATTTCTACGCGTATGGTCTTTCGTTCTAGCTGTAAGTCTTTTTTCATCAATACAACATTAGCCGAGCCTCATTCCCTATAAATTTGGAGTCGGCTATGTGAATGCTTTGGTGATTATGTGTAGTTCATTTCTACTTCTATTTGAAGATCCAAGTCGAATATTTTTCTTATCATTAAAGAAAAAATAGAGGTCCAAGAGTGTCTTTTCATATTTTCATTCATTAAATTGCATTCAGTTGGCCCTGATTCCAAATAAAGATAACCTGGGTTGGTGCTCATTGTCACCAGTTCTTGCCTTTTGTTTCTAGTTTGTTTGTTGTTAGCAACCCAAAATGGAATAGCTGTCCCTGCCTTTTACTTAAAGGTGCCACAAAATAATCCCAAATTGATTTAGGCTTTTAGCAGCTTTGAGGATAATAGTTGTGGTTACAGCTAAGATTATGCGAGGAACACATTACTATATGGTAAACTTCGTCTCTCATCACGCGGGAGCAATAATGGAGATGAAGTTAGATTTGTGAAACTCTTTCATTATTTCATGCTTGAAGTTTCCTATCGACCTGCTTAGCCGTTTATGTGTTTTTGTTTATCTTTACTTAAGGTTTTGCTCATACATTTGTGCGCAGGGTACTTATCAGGCCACATCCTGCAATTTGGCGCCTGGTTCATGGATTGGCAGTTATTTACCTTGTTGCATTGACATTTTTGCTATTTCAGGTCAGTTTCTTTTTTAATCTCACACTTATTTTTTTTCATGTGTTCCATGGCACATATAACTATGTTATTTAATTAATATTGAGGTTTTCCTCTTTGGATTGTGAAGTATTATTAATGTCTAGAGGATTCAATTGATGGTACAATCTCTTTCTTTTTCCCTTATTAAATGAAAAAAATTCTAAAAGTTAAATTGAAGCCATAAATTTAGCATTCTGGTGTTGTGACGAGGTTAGAGTTACTATACAGGATTTCCTAGTCTTTGTTGGTTGCTGTTATATCAAATTACAGTCGTGTACCGTAGAAAGATCCTCTGAAACTGTAGTGGGATAATTGAGAGATTTTTTGAGTGATCATTGCTTTGTTTATGATATGAGTGGGTATCATATTATACTTGATGCTTTCCTTAATATGGGTGTATATATATATATATTCTGTGGAACTGATTTTGGAATAATCATCAGTTCTTTTATGTATTTTACTTCATGATAAATCATAACTGTTTGTTAGTTATTGGTTAATTGCCATGACCAGTGGATGTTGATGAAGTTGTTATTTTCACTTCAATTTCCAGAGGCGTGATCATGCTCAGCAGTTCATGAAATACCTGCATCCTGATCTTGGCGTTGGTAAGAAACTTGTACTTTCTGATTGTTCAACCAATTGGTGGCAATGCACGATGTTTGTCCCAAGGCAATTATCACTTGTTTTAGATAATTGGGATCATAACTGTGTATTTTTGTGATGTAGAACTTCCTGAAAGATCATATGGTGCTGATTGCCGAATTTATGTATCTGAAAGTCCTACAAACAGGTTTAAGAATGTTTATGTATGATTTCTACTTTCACAAAACTTTTCCTTGTTATTTTTATTTTTTCTTCAATTATTTCATGTTTCCATGATCTATGCTCTTAATAAATGTGCCACTGGAGCTGAATTCCTCTACAATTATTTCAATTTTGTAGGAGACACTTTTCGATGAGTTTGTTATCGCTCATATTCTTGGTTGGTGGGGAAAAGCTATAATGATACGTAATCAGCCACTCTTGTGGGTACTGTCAATTGGATTTGAGTTGATGGAGGTCAGTCTTTATGAAGTTCCTCGATCTTGTTTTCTTTTTTTGTTGACCCGTGTTTGGTTTTAGCTAATCTATCTTTTATACATTAACGTGATTTTTATACTCGTGTTTTCAGCTTACCTTTCGCCACATGTTACCTAACTTCAATGAATGCTGGTGGGATAGCATTATCCTTGATATATTAATCTGCAATTGGTTCGGTGAGCATTTTGACCCTTTTCTTCTTTTTACGAGGCATACTATCTTAATTATGGTTGTTTTGTTGTCATGGACTATAAACTAATACTTCATTCCATTGGTCATTTCCGATGCCGATATTTGTCTAAATCTGTTTTCCTAATAATTGTGGGCCCACTGTCCTGGATTGGTACTGTGTGTCAAATAATGTGTTACCCTTGGCATGAGCTGTTTTACTGTTTCTGTTGTCATGAATGTGTCCATTACTGAACATGAATGATCAACACATCTTTTCCTTTAATGTCTGCAACTTGTGTTGAGTGAATACATTACGTGAGGCAGTTATCTTCTATTAATATTTTACAGAAAATTTACATTTCCTTTGCTGTTTATGGGTGTTCCTCTATGGGGAAGAAACCATCTTTGTTTGTAAGTGAATAACGTTGAGCATTACTATACCTGAGGCAGTGCTAAGTCAACACTTGCCTTTAACAAAGATAGTTAATTGTATGCCTCTCTATGTGATGAGTAAGCTATAAGAGAACTTCAGAGGAATATTTCAACTAGGATCCGACAAAATGGAAGAAAAGCATTATAATTTTGAGTTATATTGTTCACTTACTTGAAGCTTTTGCATTCCTTTTCATTTTAGTTCACCAATTAATGCACAGGAATAATTCTTCAGCCTTTTCAGGCTAGTATAATTTTTCTGCCTTATTGATTCTGCTACAAATATCAAATATGGCTAGCTGGCTGAAAGAAGGGCCTCTTTTTAACATAGCCCCACAGTGTTGAAGTCCTATCTCAGCTTTGTTGCTTCCTTCTGATTATTTTCTTGTGATAGAAGTGTTTCTGTAATTCCTTTTGTTATCTAGTTCCTGAGAGTCCAACATGATCTGGATGCCTTAATTTGGGGAAGAATGATTTTTATATACATATGCACCCAAAGGGGTTAATGCTCTTTTACCATTAAAATGAACTCGTCATTTATGAAATGTTGAATGACCTGCATCTCTAGGTACCTTCTGTTGGATGTCATCAAACATTCTGATTTTGTCGACCAAATCATTCTTGTAATGTCCACTAAAGTTGGAAACCATGGGTTAACCCAATAAGGTTTTCGGTTCTCTCTGTGATTTCATTAGAACAGTTCCATAACAATTCCGCATCAAACGTACATAATAAATTTGTATTATTTGGTTGCGAGGCTTATGAACTCCCTAGATTTGGCACAGAAATTAGATTTAGAAAGTTTATGCAGTAACCCTACTGCCTGACAGATGACGCTGCATGTTTTCAATGATTTTCTTGGTCAAAAACCTTATTTTATTGTTTGGGGCATGGGGTGGATTTCTGGTTCATTATACACACTGAGATTGTAAACAATAAATCTCTGAGATATTACTTACTGATCAAGAAAATCAAGAAAATAAGTATGTAAAATCAAATGAAGAACCATTAAGATTTTAAGTTAGTATACAATTTGAACGCCACATGGTGTAGATCATTAGACAATAGCAACATATTAAGTTAGAACTTGTATTAAAAAAATATTCTTCTGATGTGCAAACCATACATGTTCACCCTTATGTTTACTTATCAGTTATCATTACCTTTTTTGTCTCCATCTAGCAAAACACAGTTCCTGGGCTGTCTCAAGCATCTTAAATTCCCAAGATACCGAGCCAAAATCAATCTTAAAAATTGCTAAGGTGGAAGTAAGATGCCATATAGATTGGTGAAAACCTTTCTACTATGTGTGTGTCCTGATTTTCTATTAAAATCTGTATTAATTATTCATATTACATAATGTAATGTATTTTATAACTCGGGAATGTAGTTGGCTCTGGCGTTCAGAATTTTCAGAGTCTGAGCACCCACTTCTCACTACCCAATAATGCATCCTTTTATTATCCTCAAACCTATCAGTTCTTACCAACCGAATCTCTATGACAACATGAAGAAACCAAAAGCTCACCCACCTCTCTATCTGTTCAACGAATGAAATGGCAGAGGCCTTTGGTGTCCCCCCGTTCAAGAAATGGGGCCTCACAGTCACGATAATCTTACATAGTGTACTTCACCTGGATGAATTGTTAAAATCTTTGTTTGAAGTAGAACCTTTAAGTTGTGACTGCTTTAAGGAACTTTAAATAATATGATGGTGCACCATCTTAACTTGTCCGAGGATTTCTGGCTTTGCTTGCATTTTTTTTTTAAATTCTGGGTTCAAAAGCCATATGGATGTAATAGGTAGTAGTTACTTGTCCATTATCAATGATCATGAAAAAATAGTGGACAAAATTAACCTGGACAAAAAAAAAAAAAAAAAAAAAAAAA
>CAIGRN010151027.1:0-12096 GCA_903798345.1 Fraxinus anomala
TGGCCCCCCGAGGTACTACGCCTCAAGGCTGCCTTCCCTTCATTCTTAGGCTGGCAAACTCGAATAATTGACATACACGCACGCTATGAGTAGGATGTTAGGGAGAATACCTGCATATGATCATATCATTAATGTACTATTTGGTAAAATAGGCCTCACACCTAGCTGCTAGCATGCTTGCCGTATCGAATGTGGAGATAAGCATTCTCACTGCGTGACAAATGGGCTTTAGAAGTGCCCTCATGAGAATGTTCATTCACATCTCGTGCCCTTGACTCTTCCCAATTCAAAGATGTTTTTGAATTTCTTCCGAAAAATAATCATGGAAATTGTGAAGGATTTTTTTCCTATAACCTTTACATGAAAACGGCAATTTCACAATGATTGCACCAACTTGGAAGGTTTAGGAAATATCAATTTTCACAACCTTCATTTTATTGACAAATATTTGCAACTCATGGACATGTCCTAACAAAGGCAAGTTATCTAAAAATCTGAAATCAAAATACTTGTAAATAAGAAACTTTTTGATACCTTCCTCCTTGGCCTTATATTTGGTTTCCAGTGATTCTCATATCTCCTTTGTCAAGGTGTTATTTGTGTAGAGATCATAGAGGCTATCAGAGAGAGCGATCAAAATATATCCTTTACATATCAATTCATCTTCTTCTCTTTTCTTCCTTTTCGCCCTTGTTTTGTCGGTGTCGTTTTGGGTTAGCTCTGTCAATGGTGTCAAGTCCGAATTTAAAATGTAGAAGATCTTCAAGGTTGTGAGAAGAAACTTCAACTTGTCCTTTCATCTTGTGAAGTTCGAACCGTTGAATCTATCAAGCCTTATAAGGACTTGATTCATCATCTTTATCATTGCCCTGATTGTCTAGTTCTCCATGTTGGATATCGTTTGAGATTGTTGAGAAAAGTTGATGAAGAACGAAAATAAAACCAGCAACAAGAAATCGCCAAAATGGAGGTTTGAACATGATTATGAATTGCTGTCCTCAAACAATATTTACCACCAGTGGGGTAAGTGCTTGAAGGCTTTTATGGAAAATAGTTTGTAGGAGTAAACAAACCTTAATCCGAGTTTGAATCAAGCAAACAAAACTTGAAAAAATAAACTAAAGAAAAAAATTATAAAAACTTGGTTTGATATTTGATTTTAGATGTTAATAAATGAATTTGATGTTTGTGATATTATTTCAATCACGAAAACCACTCATATATATAGAATTACAATCACATGCACGAAAGGTACAAAAACCAAGACAAAATGAGTGACACTATTCAAAACAATACACTAGAATTCAAAAACCCAAATGACAAATTTTTGTACTGGGCATGGGCGCTGCCTAGCTCAACAAAATGGTCATTGTAATTGCAACACAAGGTCGGGTGCGGGTCGCCCAGGCCATTTTTCGGCCATCACTATTTTTGATTTTTCGTTTGATTTTCTCATGGTTAACCATTTCCATCACTTCCAAAATCACTTCTCATTTTTAATTTGAACAATATCCAACATTGACCTCACCTTGAAAAAATTCAAATAGGATCCAATGAAATGAATGGCAAGCTGGATAGCTTTCGTAAATCAATTTATGAATTCTTCAAAGTAGCTACAATTTCTCTTACTATTCCTATTTATTTTTCAAAGGAGGCCAAATATATATTTGCAATTTAAGAATGTAAATATCCTTACGTGTAGAATATCGAATAATTGCTAAACTTCGAGATGTAAAGAGAAAAAAAGATAGCAAACTATCATCTCTTCAGATACTACTAAAAAGGGAATAAAGCCATAAAGAGCAAANAGAGCAAAATAATTTTAGCATAAAAATAACTTTTTAAAGCAAAATCACCTTTTTTACTACAATTTTTTTTTTACTCTTTGTATGCAATTTCTCGTATATTTGTGATTGATAGATCGTGTTACTTTTCGAGTTGAATTAGTTTATTTTAGAGATAACTCTATTGAATTTTAGTTTAAGTCCTTTATTTCCAAAAACATATCACAATTGGTAGGTTCACCGTCCACTATCCACGCATGTCACGTCACGTTCACTAAAATTACACGAGACAAGGTCGCATAACCTTGAATCATGCAAAAGCAACCAACTTGTGCAAGATATATTTAGGAGATAAATTTTTTTTTTCAAATTTGAATTACATTAGATTATCCATAAAATAATAGTTGATTTAAGAACATCAATCCATCTAATTACTCATTTTAAGTATTAGATGGACAGCATTGATCATTTGACCCTTTCAAATTTTAATACAATAATGAACGTCAAAACTTCTTTTTAAAATATCAATCTTATTAGAAGGAAAGATTCATTCTTGATATCATATATAAGTACACGTCTAGTTAAGTTTAAATTATAATCACATTTGATTAAATATTTTTTTTTATTCACACAATTTTGTAAGATCTACAATTACCAAAATTGATATGTGCACGAGATACTTTGCCCACCGATAATGGGGCAACACCACATGACCGATATATTAGACCCCCACTTGAGATGTGGCAACACCACATGACGCCACATCACCAATGGGCAAAGATCAGTTCCGATACTACAACTATTCCCTTTTTATCATACACTGTGAGGTTCGTGGCTTAAATTATAATTTAATTAAGCACTTGTGAACAAACTTTATGTAGTGTAAACAACTTTTTTACAACAAAATTAATTTTTTTATATTAATAGGCGTATCCTCATGAATAACGCTAATTAAACAACCAATTATATATTAAGGTTGTCAATTCAATTCAATTATTTCTGTCCCACCAAATTAATTTTATTTTATCTTTGAACCATACTTGTTTTACAATTGATCATTAACAATCATTCTTGAAATGGTAATTAGTATTGTAAAATGTGGTTATAAGTGGGACACTTTGTTTGGCCTTTCTTTAGAATTTGTAATTGGGTAGAGAAGTGGAAAAACCTTCGTTTGGCCTTGTGTTGTGCAGGAAACAAAAGGTTGTGTCCATTTTATCCATTATCATAGATTTTGTATTCAAATAAGTAACGTTGTTGTTATGAATTGACTTCATAATTACAAAAATATGTAACAATAATTTATTAATAATATTATTTTTATAATTACTATCTTATCGTTTTCAACTACTTTTTAATTGATAGTAGAAAAATCTTGACGTCTTTAACTTCTTTTCGATTGATAAAAGAAATAGACATTTATCAATTTTTTTTTATATTTAAAACAAATAATAATGGATAACTTGTCCACAATTTATCTTTTCTAATCAAATGAAACGCTACACAAAATTTTGTTATGGAATTTCCATTCAAAAATGTTAACAAAAACTAACTGTTTAATAATATTTTAAAATAATAATAATAATAATAATAATAATAATAATAATAATAATAATAATAATAATGTAATAGCATGCACATAAAGAGAATTTCTCACCAAAAGAAAATTACATAACAAACAAAGCACACTACTTACGACCACTCTTATCCAACCACAAATTCTACATCTCAAATTAAATCATATTGAGATGGTAATTTGATTTAATTTGAGAGGTAGAATTAGTAACCTCTTAACTGATCCTCAATTATTAGAAAATTCTAGTTTGATGACTGAATTAAATTGCAGTCCAAAAAATCTACATATTATTTTCTTTAATTATGTCAAATCTTTCGGCATATAAAACGTGTCGAAACGGGTAGTAGGAAAGCACAATTAATTATTTCCTGTTTGTTCATAAGTTTTCTTAATTAGGGTTTCTGAATATGAACGAAATTCTAATTGTGACTATTTTTCTTTTCTTTTTTTAACAGATAACGGTGAAGGAAAAATGGCTCTCCATGTCACCAATTGTTAGGCCCATTTCAGGAAAAATTCCAGTAGTTGAGCCAGTGAGCCAGATACTGTGGATGAAAAGTACATTAATTTCTTGGCTGGTGAGTAGTACATTAATTATTCTTTTGCTTATTACTAGTCTTTGCCTGTGCAATGCACGAGGTTGTGTTATTTTTAAAGTAATGTTAGTATATTCAAAGTTAAAGATTAATGAAAGATATGTGCACTAATTGAATAAAAGCTGGTGGATAGATATACATGTTAGAGTCTTATATTTTAAACAATATTAGGAAATGAGTACACAATATCAAAAAAGAATGAATTATGCTGAGTTTGTAAGAGAGGTCAGATCTCTGATTCTACATTCTTCACATTGTTTCGGCCTCCGCATAGTGATATTATATATGTGGGCTTAAGTGATTCTCCTAACACTTAATGAGCCGGTGCTATTAGTGACATTTTTATTGTTTCTTACCCCCTTACTATTGTTGTTTGAGTAACATTAGTGTGACCCGGATTGTGTGCTTGTTTGGAACCATTTATGGCCCTTGGATTTAATCTGAGGTTGGGATTATTCTTGGCTTGATATTTTACTTGGGCCTTGGCTATTGTGAGTTGCTTCTTCCTTTTTCCTTGGAAGCTGCTCCCGTTTCTCTCTGTACAACGCGTTCTTCTTGCTCTTCTGGAGTACCCTAAAATAGACATTAGTTAGCCTGTTGGTGAGAGATATACCTGTGTAGACTGAGGCCTGAAATAGTGGCTAAGTGTTGGTTCGTTCTCGAGGGCTTGGGTCAGATTTTAGGGTTGTTCTTGGCTACTATGGTAGATCTCTTGGATCGATGACCTTAGTCAAGTTGTTGGAGACTTTTAGCTAGTTCTAATCTCTCTCTGGACTGTGAATTGCATGACATGGAAGGCTGTTCCTGAGCCTAATCATTTCAACCGAAATGAAGGAAGAAGCACAGGAAAAAAGGGAAGTAAAGTTCTAAGTTCTTATGCTTTTGGTTTTTTCAGTTACTATGATTTCTGCTTTCTGTTGATTTCTTTATGCTATGGTTTATATGTTTGATTACATATTGTATGCTGAGGATCAGAGATTGGTTATTGAATTCTGTCTTTGTTGATTGAATGAGCTGTTGAACTCTATTATGCTGACATTGATGTAAAAAACCTAACAATATACAAACAGTGATTCCACTTCAAATTTGACTTGAAATTTCTAACAAGAAAGGAAAACATTGCACTTGATACATACTTGATCTTGGAAAGGCTTTGGAATGCTATAGTTGTGACTGTGAATTTGATTTCCTGGCCATTCATCAATGCCTGAAATTTATTTAATTCCATAAAGATCAACAAGAAAGAAAAAAGTGAAAAAATAGACACTTGAAATGATTAAAGTTACACATTAATTATTGCTGGCCGTCAACTAATGCTATCCATGCTCTACAGAAGAGAAGCGTTTACACCTCAAAAAATAGCAGGCCGTCTAAAACTATAACCTTTAAAAGAAGGTTGAACTCTCAAAAGAGAAAAATAGAAATCATAACCAACAGTACATGCTATTGTGCTAAACCTTTTTGCTGGAATAATTTCACCATCTCGGACTGATAAAGAATTCCAGATAGAGCCACACTCTTCAACTATAATTGACTTAAACGCAAAAACACAATGCATGTTTGGGGTTGCTTTGTTTGACCTAGAGAGGGTTACTATCAAAATAACTTATTGATTCAACGAACTTATGATCCATACATAATACTAACATTCTAAATTATTAAGGTCTAGAAAATATAATTTAAAAAATAAACTTATAAACACATTCAACAAATAGAACACATCAGTAAAATATGCCGTATTTCCTGTAAATTTAAATATTAGTTACATGACTATAGCTCTAGGCCGTTTGGTTAATCATAGCTCAGTAGAATTTACCTTTTAATTCTATAGACATCTTATGATCACATAGAATATACCTAGAAATGCTCCATTTCATCCAACTTGTTCTCACCCTCTACATTATACCGTATTCAAATGAGACGAAAAAGCTGTACATAAAAATCCCACGACGAAACAATTCTGAGTCTTAACGACCTTCATTTTCTTTATGGGGGTGGGGGATAAGAAACATATACTGATTGTTCACAAGAGATATACATAAAACTCTTCTTTGTAGATCTGAATTCAAAGCAATGTTGAAACAAGAATTTCTCTGATGGTCAATTTCCCCACTTCTCTCTCTCTTTCAGGTAGTTCCTTTTTTTTTGGGTGGGTGAGAGGGAGGAATATATGTGGAGTTGCGACACGGATATCTATGCAAACCAACTTGCAAAAAATTAATGAATTGTTCCAAATACTTCGATCAAATAAAAAGTATGGTTAAGATATTATTCTGTTTATAAAACTATACATTTGTACCACTATTAGGCTTAAAAATCCTCCCTATGGTCTATGATTCATAAAATTCGAATACGTGACTATTATCCCACCTGACAATTTGATCAAAAAGGACACTCTCATTACACATTATGGGAACAAATGAAACTTATAAAATTAAACATTTCATTGTTGAATTAAACTTAAATCCAAGTTTATACTGTACAATAATTTTCAAAAATTCGATATCACAGAGATTATTTAGGAGATATGAAAAAGTAGCAAAAATGAACTTGCTATAAAGACAATCAACTAAATCTCTATTCAAAATTATCCTCAAAGGCACATCAAATTTCTTCAGTCACTAAACAAAATTGCTAAATAATTATTTTTAGGTGATTGAAACAAAAAATTAGAGATCTTCGAAATTGAGAGAAAATAAGAAGAGAAGATTACCATGTCAGGGTATTTGTCTTTATCTACAACCCTAGTGTTTTCGAGCTTGATGTTGAGGTATTGATCCTCATATAGGGCTGAATCGTTCTTTAATTCCCCTCTCACTTCTCGTTCCACAAAATCCTTAATGTTCGAGAAGGATAATTGCACATGAAATCAAAAGAAACCAATAAATTAAATTAAATTACAATAAAAAAAGGGATGCAAAGAATGAAGAGATGCATTACCATATTTTCATTTGTGGGAAAGAATTGGGGATGCGCCTAAAAACCTTCAAATATTTCAGGCAAAAAACACTTGAAAAAAACCAAATGGTGCTTGAATGGGTTGTACCTCAATGATCAAGATTCAAAGGTACGCAATGAAAGAATCTTTTGAATTATTGAGGCCCTAGAGAGTAGGAAGAGAAATCCCATAGCGACTACAATTTTTCCTTTGGTCGAATTTTTTCATGTTCCGATTCACCTTCTTCTTCATCTACTTCATCAGATTGGCTTTCACTATCACTTTCGAGTTCTTCATTTAATTATTGTAATTTCACTAATACGTTACCAACATATTGCATGGAAAAACAAACAAACAAAAAAGTTAGTGTTTATCCAAATATTGATTGCACGTGATTGGTCAGATATATGAAACGTCTGCTAGCTAACCATTTCAAGTTGATTTCTTCAAGTAATTAGATACAAATCGGGACTAATTCTACAAATTGATTTGATTTAACTGCTGAGTAAAACAATTGAAAAAGCCCAATAACAGTAATATCACATCCAATCGGTTAAAATACTGTCTAACAAAAATTCTCAAATTAAATATCTTAATTAATTATTAATGGCTAAAAGCATAATAGAATATCGTTCACCCATTGACTCTCGAACATATAATCAAAGTAAATTCATTATTCGAACTTCATAAATTTTCACATAAGCAAATTGTCAAACATAACACGAAGAAAAAACATACCATTGGTCGAGGCTGGAGGACCTTTTACTTCCTGGAAGAAAAAAACACAGAAAAAGGTTTATCAAAAATCAATATGAACCGAACGCTTCGAAAGCTCTTAATAATAAATATTAACTGGAATAGAAAAGATTGAAAAAGAAAAGGAAACAAAATTGCATATTAGTTGTACAAACCCAAAGAAATCGCACAAAAAACACACAACAAAAATATGAAAGGAACATACTTTAGGTATTTTAGGTACGATCACACAAAAGAATGGAAAAAAATAGCTGATTCAACAATACAACTAAAGAAATCGAAAGAAACATTTAAAAACACTCACATCTAAAAAAATTCAAAATCAAAAGAGAATCAAAGAAGAGAAATGACCTCAAATTGCATTCTATCCATATCTAAAAGAATCAACGATTTTAGAAACAAAAATAAAAAAATAAAAACGCATAAAGCGAAGTATGTGTAGTTAGTTACTGAAACTTTATTCTTGCTATAATTTACTAATTTCTAGTGAGTCGGAGTCTGCAACTCTGTGTAGTTGCCGTAATTTATAGATTTTTATATGCTTTGTGGTTCAGTTGCGTGTGATTTACTAATTTATGATGCTTTATATTTTGTTTCTTTGAATCAATATCATGATGGTGAAAAAATATATTTTTATACATGCATATGCATGTTGTTTAGGAATCCAAATGGGTTCATTTATGCTTTTGCTGTTGAATAACACTTATATTCATTTCATTGCTTTTATTTAGTCGTGCAAATAGCGATCCTGCATGGGAACACTTTTCTTCAAGTCATGACATTGACGGTAAAATTCGTTTCACATGTCTTTATTGCAACAATAGCTTTAAAGGTGGGGGAATTAATAGAATGAAGTATCATCTTGCTGGAATTAAAGGTCAAATATCCCAATGTAAGAAAATTCCTTTTGATGTTTGGGTTAAATTTCAAGGAATTCTTAAGGATATATCTCAAAAGAAACAAGAGGCGAAAGAGGCTCATGACTCTACGTTCGGGGAAAATCCTATAGATTTAGAAATTGGAGGAGAGGAAATAGAAGAGGAAATTCAAGAATAAATAAACCACTACAAAAGCAAATGCAAGAAAAAGCAAAGAGAAAAGCAAGTGGAGGGATTGAAACATATTTTGCTTCAAGGACTAGTCTTGGAGATCAACCTAGTTTAAAGAGTATTTTAGCAGGTAAACAAGCAGTAAAGAGAGCCCATATGTCTTGGGCTAGGTGGTTTTATGATGCTTTGCATTCACCTTACTTTCAACTCGCTTTAGATGCTACTGCTGCAATTGGCCCAGGATTTAAAGGCCCATCTTATAATGACGTTCGTGTTAATTTGTTGAGGGATTGCAAAAAAGAATGTCAATTACTAGTTGATACTTATTGAAGCCCGTGGATAAATAATGGATGTACAATTATGGCCGATGGTTGGAGTGATCAAAGACATAGTTAGTTAATTAATTTTTTAGTATATTGCTCTTCTGGGATTGTATTTATAAAATCTTTTGATGTGTCTGATGCAGTGAGAGATGCTCGAACATTGTGTAACTTATTTTCTGAGGTAGTTGAATGGGTTGGACCTCGTAATGTTGTTCATATGGTAACTAATAATGTAGCTAACTACGTGGCGGCAGGAAAATTATTGCAAGAAAAGTATGACCACATTTTTTGGTCTCCTTGTGCTGCACATTGCTTGAATCTTATTTTGAAAGATATTAGTAGTATGCCTTATGTGCATTCCCTTGCATTACGTGCTTCAAAGATTACAATATTTGTGTATAACCACACAATTGTTTTGTCTTGGTTGAGAAAAATACCTAAATGGAAGGAAATTGTACGTCCAACTGTGATTTGTTTTGCAACCGCTTTTATTACATTGAGAAGTATTTATGATCACAAACAAGTATTGCAAAGTTTGGCAACAAGTAGGCATTTCAAAAGCCATAGGCTTTCAAAAAGAGCAACTGGGAGAGTTGTAAGTTCTATCATGTTGGACAACAAATTTTGGGAGGATTGTTTGATGATTGTGAAAATTGTGGCTCCTATCATAAGGTTGTTACGAATAGTAGATTCAAATATCATTGGCTTCATTCTGATCATCCTACTTACTCAACTTCTAATGGTGGGCGACCAGCGTATCTACGTTGTTGGATGGATTTGCATTTTTTTTTTCTCTATTAGTATATGTTGCACCTTTGTGCATTGTGGTAATTTAATTATATTTTCTTTATGTTGTGTTAGTTAATTTATTTACTGTATTACATTGACATTGATTTTTGACATCACGGAAAAGTCATTCGAACCAGAAGCGTCAAATACATGCCATTTCTTCTTTCACTTTTCCTCACTATAAGTGCTGCTATGTAGTTCTTTTACGGCATAGTGTGAAATGATTTATCTATTTTGGTAAGTATATATACATACATATAGAGCATATATTTACAATTCCAATTGATTTTTGAAAATGTTCCTTTTGTTAATAGATTCCGAATATGCTTGGCTTCATCTTTGGTATACTTCAATTGACTTTGTATTTCATATACAAGAATGTAAAGGAAAAAGGCAACGAGGAAATGAATGAAATCATTGCAATTGAAGAGGACAATAGAGAATGTTAGATTAGATTATCAACTATTGATGTAAACTTTACTTTATTACAGATAAATGATATTTACATTTTGAATGTAAGTTCCACAAATATTTCATTTATATTAATGCACGTTTTATTTAACTATGACATTTTCCAAGCATTAACTTGTAATTATTTCATTTGATGGGTTTAATGATTACAATGGTGGCGTGTTTTGTTTTTACCATTAAATTTGAAGGATTTTCTTTTACTTTTTTTAAAAAAAATGAAGGATGAACAATCAAGGGTAGGCCCCATGTCAATAAAAGCTTCTGACCTTTTAGGGGAGAAAAAGAAAGAGACTTACCACTGCCCAAGATTTAATGAATTTTACAGCTTGATCCAAAGAACTTTCCTGTTTGTGGCGATTGCCATAATGCAATGAAGATCATCTCCAGAATTGTTGGTAGGCTAATCATTGCTCAAGATGCCAAGAGATTTCACCATTTTGAAGATGGAAAATGAATTCTCTCTCTCTCTCTCTCTCTCTCTCTCTCTCTCGGTTATTTCTCTTGTTTCTTTACTATGGTAAGATTAATACAATATAAACATAAAGTCTATATTTCTTAAACAAAGTCATGTTCTCACTTCTCATTAAAGTAACAGTAACAAACGTACAATCTTTTGTAGTATGTTTGCTCATTTCTAATAGAATCATAGCATTAATTCTAGGAAGAATACAAGATCTACGTAACCCAATTTTTCAGTGATTCGTTGATTGACATTGATAAAATAAGTTGTGCACAACATACACAAATCCCAAGATTCCTCTTATAGCTATCAATCCAAGAGCATCAACTTTTTTTAAGCAAACCAATGTTACATCAAATACATTTTTCTAAATTTCACTTCAATTATCTATACAATTTATTAATAAAGCATGAAATGTGTACCAAAAAAAAATCTCCACCCTTTTTAGGTTCTATCTAGGGACGGACCTAGGAAATTTTTTCAGTGCAAGCGATATTAGTAAAGGTCTAAAAATAAAAATCGTCTTCTCTGTACTAAAGTTACAAGGTTATCCAATTTTCTTCATTTCTCCCGTTGGAGAGCTGAAAAATTAGGTGTAAATGCCTCCAAAAGGTACCACCAATAGAAAATTAGTGAGATTTTGTATTAACTAGAAGGGTTGGGTCCAAATTCAATTGGGTGTGGGTGGTAGGTTGCAGGTGAGGGGACCAACAAAAAAGGATCAATAAATATAGCAAAAGAAGCTCACGGGTCACTGGTAGGGTCTGTCCTTAGATTGCATACAATACAGTTTAGCTGACTTCAAGAATTACCAGCACCCACACACTTGTTTAACACAATTATGCCTCTATGAATTTCTTTCTTTCTTTCTTTTTGGCTTAAGTGGGCTGGGGTGGCCCAAAGCTCCTGAATTGGGTCTGCCCCTGGTTCTATCCAATGTTTGTCAAGAAGGAAATTTTTTTAGTGCAAGCGATATTAGTAAAGATCTAAAAATAAAAAATCATCTTCTCTTTAATAAAGTTGCAAGGTTATCCAATTTTCTTTATTTCTCTAGTTGAAGAGCTGAAAAATTAGGTGTAAATGCCTCCAAAAGGGACCAACAATAGAAAATTAGTGAGATTTTGTATTAACTAGAAGGGTTGGGTCCAAATTCAACTGGGTAGTTGGTTGCAGGTGAGGGGACCAACAAAAAAAGATCAGTAAATATAGCAGAAGAAGCTCAGGGGCGACTGGTAGGGTCTCTCCTTAGATTTCATACCATACAGTTTAGCTGACTTCAAGAATTGCCAGCACCCACCCACTTGTTTAACACAATTATGCCTCTACGAATTAGTTTCTTTCTTTTTTTTTTTTT
>CAIGRN010151041.1:0-10707 GCA_903798345.1 Fraxinus anomala
TACAAACAAAATCCCTCAATCATTATACGGAGTATAAAATATTAAATTACACACTCTTCGTGGGATCGACTCTTACTTCCATTGCTACATTAGTTTTTAGAGGTTAAGGTATTATTTTTGGGTGCCTATGACAGCACACCAATAAGCATCTGGCGAAGATAAGATATATGTCTAGCGAAGTAGGAATAAGCATCCAACGAATAGCTCTCAAACTATCTGAGTCTTATAAGCGACCTTGGATAGACGAGGTCTTACAGCTAGGCTCGGTGATAGTGAGAGTCCATGAATAAACATCTAGAGAAGCCAGGAATAAGCATCTGGCATGACTAGGAATAAACATCCAGTTAATAGTTCTCGAGCTATCAGAATCTTATAAGCTGGCTTCAAAATGATGTGGTCTTATAGTTAACCTCTATGACAGTGAAAGGCGATAAATAAATATCTCGTGAAGCCAGGAAAAAACATTTGGCAAAGTGGTGAATAAACACCCCATGAATCTCTTGAACTATCAGAGTCTTATAACTTGGCCTTGAAATGATGGGCTTTTATAGGTAAGCTCGACGATATCAAGAGGTGAGTAATAAGCATTTCACAAAGCTAAGAATAAGTATCTGGTGAGGCAAGGAATAAATATCTTGCGAATAGCTCTCGAGCTATTGGAGTCTTTTATAAACTGGCCCCAAAATGACATGGTCTTATAGCTAGGCTCAACGATAGTGAAACATGAGGAATAAACATCTCACGGGGCCAAGAATAAGCATCTGGCGAGGCAGGGAATAAACAACTCGCGAATAGCTCTTGAAACTATCGGAGTCTTATAAGCTGGCATCAGAATAATGAGGTCTTATAGTTAGGCTCGACGATAGTGAAAGGCAAGAGATAAGCACATCGAGAATTTAGGAATAAGCATCTGGTGAAGCGGGAAATAAAAATCCCATGAATTTCTCAAACTATCGGAGTTTTATAAGCTAGCATTGAAATGGCGAGGTTTTATAGCTAAGCTTGAGGATAGGGAAAGACGAGGAATAAGCATCTCACGAAACCAAGAAAAAAATCTAATGAAGTGGGGAATAAACATCCCGTGAACAGCTCTAAAACTATCGAAGTCTTATAAACTATCCTCTGAAGGATGAGGTATTATAGCTAGGTTCGACGATAGTGAAATGTGAGGAATAAACATCTCACGAGGCCAGAAATAAGCATCTAGCGAGGCGGGGAATAAACATTAACTGAATAGCTCTCGAACTATCAACGTATGATAAGTTAGCTTTGGAATAAAGAGGTTATACAGCTACGCTCGACGATAGTGAGATGTAAGGGATAAGCTTCTCGCGAAGCTAGGAATAAGCATTTACCGAAGCGAAGAATAAACATTCCTTGAATATCTCTCAAACTATCGAAGTCTTATAAGATGGCCTCGAATAGATGATGTCTTATAGCTAGGCTGGACTGTAGTGAAATGCGAGGAATAAGCATCTAGCAAAGCCAATAATCCTCATGGTAAAGCGGGGAATAAAAATCTCATAAAGCAAGGGATGTGCATCTCGCAAATGACTCTCTCGATCTATCAAAGACTAAGCAGCCTCGAATAAACCAGGTCTTATAGTTAAGCTCTACGGTAGTGAAAAGTGAGGAATAAACATCTCACAAAACCAAGAATAAGCATCGACGAGACGAGGAATAAACTTCATAGAGGCGAGGAATAAACATCTTGTGAATAGCTTTCAAACTATTGGAGACATATAAGCGACCTCGAATAGGTCGAGTCTTACATGTAGGCTCAACGTAGTGAGATGCGAGGAATAAGCATCTCACGAAGTCAAGAATAAGCATCTCATGTAGCCAAGAACAAGTATCGACGAGGTGGGAGAATAAACATCTTGTGAATAAAGCTAGGAAAGGTTCCTTCTGCAAGGGCAAACATATCTGGCAATTTGCCTTTTCCTTTTTTCAAGGAACGAAGATTCAAAAGATGTCGTCCCTTCCTTTATTCAAGGAACCAGGACTACAAGATACCACATCTTTCTTTATTCAATGAACGAGAACTCATACAATGCTGCCTCTAATAATAACAAAACTATGAGCTAGGGCTCGCCTTCAATGATAAGATTAAGCATTTGGTCGAGCGCTTTGTGTGCACTTGCAAATATAATTCCTTTAGCACAAATAAAGTTTGTAGTCCATCCACGACATCACCAAGGATAATAGTGGCTTAATTTCACATATCTTTCACAATTCGTCATAGTGGATATTGACTTAGTTTGAACACAAATGAAATGATATAGTTACTCTGAAATTAGCACGCAAATTAAAGAATATTGCCACATCAAAATCCATATATGCCAATGTCTATCTTCAACATTGAGGTCCCAGTAGCAATAAATAAATGGTTACTTGGTGCTAAAATAATTTCGCAAGTCCAAAGTGGATGAATGGATGGGATTTGATGATAAAATATTTTATCATCCATCAAGTCTCAAATCCTCTTTGAATGCCATTTACTTTTAAAGAAATACTAGCAAGAGGAATACCTAAAAATAGAGCCATTAGTGTGGGAATAATTACCAACCAAATAGGATTATTAGGAAGACCCATATAGAAGCCAGAAGACCAAGCATTCTGGACAAGCTAAGAAGCCACGGGACCCAAGAAAATAAATTTCTAGGCTCAATTGAGGGTAGTCCAAGAGGAGAGCCAAGAAGAAATCTTCAAGCATTTTTTTTATTATAAACCATTCGACCACAATTTGAAAGAATAAAACCCAATCGCATAATGGGCCAACTTAACTCAGTAAATAGCACGTGATCCCCAAAATTTAAAGAGAAATTGAGTTACCAAAAATGTCAGAAGAAGGACCAATTATCAGACAAACATAAAAATGTCCACGAGTCGCGAAGCTCTGGCTCGGTTCAAGTAAAAATAGTTCGGGTTTTTTTAACCCTAGCCGAGCTTTTGTTTGACCAAAAAATTTGCTCAGGCCTTAGCAAGCCGAGCTGACTCGTTTTTTTTATGAAAAAATTAATGTAGCTGCTATGTGTAGAACTTGTCAAGTAGTTATTATTTTTATGGCCAACCTATTGTAGCTATGGACCCATCCCGACCGAAGCATCAGCCATAAAAGATGAGGCCCTGGGCAAATTCCGAGGCCCACTACTCATTCCGAGGTTAGCATGCTGAAGCGGATCAAGTCCGGGGCCCTACTTCGGGTATTGACAGGCCACGTGCAAATGTCTTGAATTTATTGTAGAATGATTGATGTAACATTTGTAAAAAGTATATTTGTGTCTTGTCTTGTCAAAAGGAAGTAAGAGCATTAAATGTGTTGTAAGCTAGGAATGTCAAAAGGATGGCTAGGATTAGATGTTTCGGCCGAACAGATGAGGCCACATGTAATTTCATCTAAGGGTCATCATCCCGTTTGTAACACTATAAATACCTCCTTATTGTAACTATTGAAGGATGATGCAACTCTCAATACTAAAAGACAACTTATTTTCTTTTTAAGCACGTTGAGTTACAGTTTTTTACTTTGATTTCAAAGATATTGGTTATTATGCACAATTGAATCCTATTTATTCCGTCGGAATCCAAATCGAAACGTCTCGTGTCATTGAGCTTCTCCTACATCCAATTTAGGAGTGATCCCGACCTTTGATCTGTCATTACTTGTCGAAATTAGCTTGCGCATGCATGAGTTGGTCCGGCATCAGTTGGCAGCATATTTTGAGGTCAACAGATTGGTGCCGTCTGTGGGAAACCACGCAATAACTGTGAGCAACCCCGTGGGAAAAGCTTTTCGAGAATAGTTCTGGCATCCCACTTGAAAAAGGATTTGTTCTTGAAAAAAGAACAAGAGGAAGCCCCAAGTTTGGAAAAAAGATTAGTTTCGATGGTGATGTTTCTCCCAGGTAGACAAGGGAGGGTAATGATGATGTTTTCCCAGCAACCATCCCAACGGGTCGACGCCAACCTCGCCACCATCACAGACGAGGTGGGAGAAAGATGGTAGCCCAACTCACCAGGGTAATAGCCACCATGGCAGCCAACACGAGAAGCATTACCAACCAAAATTTGGCAATGCAGGAACTATTAAGATAAATGCAAAGCCAAGGGGGCCATTCAATCTCTCCTTACACCTCCCAAGGATAGTATTAGGGAAAAAATGAGGAACAAAGTCTGAGAGCACATTCTCCTATGCACAATAGGGAAATTAGCTACCTCAAAAGAGAAGTGGAAGTTGATATTTCTTCCAATTATGCCTTTGGTCGACCCATCGAGGCCCCATTCAACACGGAAGATAACTTTTCCTCGAAATAAGAACCCGAAGCTAGGCCTAAGAGGTCTGTCAGTGTATTCAACTGAATCATCCCAGCAGATCTGAGGCCCAGACAGCCTCAGCAATCCCCAGCACCTAGGGACAGGCCTCGACCCCCACTTCGTGAGACTTAGCAACCATAGGAAAGGTAAGAGTATACCCCTGTCTTGTCCCACCAAGAAATTGGCCTCAAATGAGGGAAGATGAGGTGAGATACCAAGCAGGCCCCTATACTTAACCACCCATGTATTAGGCAGATGAAAACTATGATTTAGACGGACCACAGCGATCTTGTGATTTGGATGATGTTGACGAGAACCTACCCTTCTTGTGGGAATTGAGGAATGCTCAGGTACCTAACCACTATGTGATGCCCAAAATACCAAAGTATGATGGGAGAAGCAACCCGGCTAAACATTTGAACAACTATAAGACATACATGAGCCTGAGAGGTACTACTTCCATTGTAAAATGCAGGGCTTACCATTTAACTCTCAGTGGAGCGGCTGAAATTTAGTACAGTAGGCTACCAGTCGGGAGTATTAGGAGTTGACGAAAGTTCAAGAACACCTTTTTGAAGAGATTTGGATGAGCAAAGAAGGAGAGGCCCCCATTTAGCATCTCCAAGACATGAGACAATAGCCTAAAGAATCTTCGAAAAACTTCTTATCTCGTTTTACCGATGAGATAACATATTATGTTCAAGTTACCGATCGTGAGGCCCTATCTGCATTGCGATGAGGCCTAAACATGAATACCCTATTTTTGGAAAGAAGTTCTAAATCAGGACCCGACTACTTATGATGCGTTGCTAGAAATGATGAGGCGGGAGATTATCAATGAAGAGTGGACTCATCATAAAAATAGGGCCAGTAGAGGCCTCCAGCCTCAACAAAGGCAACGAGGGAAAGGACCTATCTCCCATCTGATGGATTATCAATAGAACTAGACTGACAACGATATTGTCTCCAGCTCAGGGTAGGCACTTGCCATGGCCATCTGAAACTTGGTGTCCAAGTTGGCCTATGAAAATGTCACACTCGAAACCAACACTCAATAAACAGGATCAGCACAACAGGTTCCCCGTAGAAGACAAGGCTGAGGGTGAGGTTCAGAACCTAGAGGTAGGCTAAACTACCTCGAATACTGTACATATCATCATTCCTAAAGCAATGACTGATCAAACTGCAGAGACATTGCCTAGTACCTTAGGCGGGCAAGTCCTCGAATTGATCAATGGAATGATTTACGGTAGAGAAATAGGCTTCCACCTAGGCGTGAGGAGGCCATCCCTGTCGTCGGGATGTATCTCCTTGAAGGAGGATGGACTATGAAGAGGAAATAGCGAGAGATGGATAGCGGTAGCAAGGAGGCCATCAGGGATGGATAACATCCCCATCCATGAGATCGACACAATCTTTAGAGGACCATATGTCGGGGAAAAGACGACGAACTCCCAAAGGAACTATGCTAGAGAAGCTAAAGACCCCTCATTAACCAGTTATCTAGTAAACGACACTTCTCGAAGGAGTCAGGCACCATCCATTATGTTCACTTAGGAAGATGCAGAAGGAGTCCACTTTCTCCCATTGCGATGCCCTTGTTGTAACGGTCGTAGTGGCTCTGAAACGAGCTAAAGCAGATGTTAGTGGACACTGATAGCTCCGTCAATATCCTTTTTGGGGCCAGTTAAAATAATTTTGGATCACGAGTTAACCCCAATCACCACCCCCTGTATGGCTTCACAGGGGATAGCATAATTCCGAGGGATAAAAGCACACTTGCAGTGAAAATAGGAAAGCCACCCCAATCAACTTTGAACTTTATGTTTTTTTTATAGTTGATAGTAGGTTAGCTTACCATGGAGTATTAGGAAGACTTGGGTTGAAAGCTTTAGGAGCCGTCACCTCCATCCACCACTTGTGTATGAAATTTCCCACCGATCATGGGGTGGCAACAGTAAAGGGCGACCAAAGGGCAGCTCGAGAATGCTACTTAAATTCCATCAGAAAGGTAGAGCCCAAGGATGTCGACATGGTAATAGCTGATATGGATATGATGGACGTCCCAGAGGAAGTGCCGGTGTTTGATGAGATTGACCATTGCATTGTTGAATCCGAATCCCAGACAGCCCCAATAGAGGAGCTAGAGAATTTTTCAGTGGACTCCTTGAATCCTAATAAATTGTTACGGTGGAAAGAAGCCTATCGTCGAAGCTTAAAGAAAGGCTCAAAGATTTCCTAAATAGGAACCTAGATGTCTTTGCTTGAAGGTACGAGGATATGGTAGGTGTTGACCCCAAAGTAAGTTGCCACCACTTGAAAATTGACCTAAAGGCTTTCCCATATACACAGAAGATAGGGGCTCTTAACCCGGAGTGATATGAGGCCCTGAAGGAAGGAGTACAAAAGTTGATAAAAAATGGCTTCTTCAGGGAGGCCCTATACCCGAAGTGGATCTCCAACCCAAACTTGGTGAAGAATGATAACGAAAAATGGAGGTTGTGCATTGATTTTTTCGACTTAACAAGGCTTGTCCCAAGGACAATTTTTCCCTCCCTATGATAGATCAACTGGTAGACTCCATAGCTGGACACGAATTACTGGGCTTCATGGATGCCTATTCTGGCTATAATCAAATTCCTATGTACCCGGAGGATGAGGAAAACACTTATTTTATCACGGATAGAGGCCTTTATAGCAACAAAATGATGCCCTTCATGTTAAAAAATGCTGGAGCCACCTTCTAAAGGCTTGTTAATAAAATATTTGCCGACCTCCTTGGCAAGACGATGGAGGTCTATGTGGATGACATGCTCATCAAGAGCCTAAAAGTGGATGATCATATAGCCCACTTAAATGATAGCTTTTAGATCTTGAGAAGATATCGAATGATATTGAACCCCCTTAAGTGTTCGTTCGGTGTTGCATCAGGCAGGTTCTTGGGATATATGGTCAACCAAGAAACATAGAGGTAAATCCTGAGAAAATACGAGCATTGGTCGAGATAAGGTCCTCTAAAAAACCAAAGGAGGTACAAAGCTTAACTGGGCACGTGGTCGCTCTAAGTCACTTCATCTCGAAAGCCAACGAAAAATGTCTCCCATTCTTCAAGGTTTTAAAGGGAGAGAAAAAGTTCTAATGGATAGAGGAGTGTGAAGAGGCCTTCTAGGAGCTGAAAAATCACCTAGGACAGGCCCTCATCCTTTCAAAACTCAAGCTTGGAGAAGCCCTACAACTCTACTTGGCTGTCTCAAATGAAGCCATTAGTGCCGTACTTATTAGGGAAGAGGGCACTACCTGGCTACTGATTTACTACATTAGCTAGGCATTGCTAGCATCCTAAACCCGATACCTGGATATGGAGAAGCTAACCTTGGTGTTGATCACCGTGTCAAGAAAGTTGAGACCTTATTTCCAAGCCTACATGATACATATGTTGACCAATTTCCCGCTTCAGCAAGTACTCCAAAAGCCAGATGCCTCAAGGAGACTATTGAAAAGGTAGTGGAGTTAAGCGAGTTTGACGTCCTCTTCAATGTAAGAATGGCCATCAAGGGCCAGGCCCTAGCGAACTTTACGGCGGAATTCAGCAACATCCCAGAGGGGGAAGTTGAGAAGATTGTTGTACTCCCCACATGGAATATGTTCGTGGATGGGTCGGCTGGAGACACGAGCTTAGGGGTTGACGTTGTCTTGGTAAGCCTTGAAGGTCACAATTTTAATTGCGCAATGCGGTTTTGATTCAAGCTACTAACAATATAGCAGAATATGAGGCACTGCTTGTCGACCTTAGATTATCAAAAGAAATGCAAGTAAGGAGTTTACTCATTGGTAGGGACTCCCAACTTATCATTGGCCAAGTAAATGACAACTTCATGGCCAAGGACAAGGGCATGGCCGCATACCTTTATTTAGGGATGGACTTGCTTCCATCCTTTGAAAAATTAGAGCTAACCCAAATCCCGAACATTGAGAACACTTATGCAGATGCCTTATTAAGATTGGCCAGCAGGAAAGATTCAGAATTATTGACGGTAGTGCCAATTCAGTACCTTTCGAAACCTTCCATCGCTGTAGAAAAAGTGATGTGGGTGGAAGGGACACCTACCTAGATGTAACCTATTTTGGCTTACCTAAAAAACCAAGTCCTTCCTGACAACAAAGAGGAGGCTTACAAGCTAAGGAGAATGTCTGCTTATTTTGTGCTGATAGATGATATCCTATATAAACGAGGCTTTTCCTCCCCACTCATTCAGTACATGAGAGGGGAAGAGGCCACCTATAAAGACATTTATGAAAATCACTTGGGAAGACTCACGTTGGCACGAAAAGCATTGAGATAAGGGTATTATTGGCCGACTTTGAAAAAGGATGCCATTCAATTAGTGCAAAGATGTGACAAATTTCTACATTTTTCCTATCCAAATACAACCATCCCAAGAATTGACTACCGTATCAGCCCCTGACCCTTCTCCCAATGGGGCGTGGACATCATAGGCCCCCTTTCCAAAGGCCAGGGAAGCGCAAGTTTTGCTATCGTCGCAATAGACTACTTTACGAAATGGGTTGAAGTCGAACCTTTGGCTAAGATCACGGAAGCCAACACTTCCAAATTTTTGGAGAAGAACATCATATGCTGGTTTGGAATTCCCCATTCAATTTTATCAGATAATGGTAGGCAGTTTGATAACAAGAAGGTCAGGGACCTGTGTGAAGAGCTTGGAATCAAGAAACACTTTTCCACCCATCACTATCCCCAAGCCAATAGATAAGTCGAAGCTGTGATTAAGACAATAAAACATACTTTAAAGAGAAAGTTCAACGTATCTGAAGGAGCCTAGGTGGGTGAACTACCAGAGGGACTATGGGCAATCCGAACCACCAGCAGAACTCCAACTGGAGAAAATCCGCATATGGCGCTGAGGCATGAATAAGACAATAAAACATACTTTAAAGAGGAAGCTTAATGTATACGAAGGAGCCTAGGTAGATGAACTACCACAGGTACTATGGGCAATCCAAACCACCAGCAGAACTCCAACTATAGAAACTCTGCATATGGCGCTGAGGCTATGAGCCGGGTAGAGGTTGGATTGCCCTCTCCATGCTGATTACATTTCAGCGAGATATCAAATGACGAGCTTAGAAGGTGTGAGCTCAATTTATTCGAAGAAAAAAGAGATGATTCCCAACTAAAATTGGCTTCGTACCAAATAAAGATGACTCAATACTACAATACCAAGGTTAAGAAGAGGTCCTTCCAAATAAAAGACATGGTCTTAACGGATTAGATCCCCAAAGGGATCACCTTATTTGAACTCCGAGGCGTACCTCACATACCTCACCTTGATGAAGCTGAACATCAAGGGAGAAGCCCTTACATGGATGAACCATCCACCATGTAAGGAAACGTGGATACCTTGAAAGGGAGAATCAGGTCACCAAAAGGGATCACCTTATTTAAACTCCAAGGCGTACATCATAAACATTCGTTGGTAAGGCAGAACGTTATGTTATTCTATATAAGGATAACTTATTCTACTATGATTTGCATAAGTTATACGAGTTAAGCATTTGAAATGAAGTAATGTCGAACCTGTCACTGAAAAAGTATTACTTTGCTATAAGTTATTTCATAAAAATGATAAGTAAAAATTGTTCATCATGAAGTCAAGTTATCTCAGCATTTTTGCTAAAGCAATGAAACAATAAAGAAAGTAATACAAAATTGAATTGCAAATAGTTTATTCATTCAAAGAGTTAGTTACATGATGATGGTTGTAGCCATTACAAGGATAAGCCTAACATTATACTAAGTTGGAGGTGGCTAGGGTGCCAATGCTTCGTTAGTAGGAGCTTCAGCAGTGTTCTGACCCGAAGTTTCTTCCTCAAGAGTTTCCTTCTGGTCTACTTCTTCTTCGACTGCATCCTCAACAGGGGTTTGTGATACTTTCTCCACGAACTCTATCCTTAGATCAGACTCGTCAAGCTCGAAGTAGAGCTCCTCTACCTTTCCTACCACCTCAGTATAAGCAAACTTTTGCCAGTAGGCTACGAACTGCTAGTACTCCTCAGTGAGATGGAAATTGGCAATATAATTCTTCATTGCTTCCTCCCCAGCTTGTTGAGCCTCAACTTCAGCCCTTTTCGCCTCATCCACATAATATTGTATATGGCTCTCCATCAACTAGTTCACATCCCTGTAATTAGTGAGTTCAAAGTTTGCCTTCTCCAGAGCTTCGGCAATAAGCTTTGATGGTTGTGTGAGGTCTCCACCTTTTTGGTTAAGGAAGCTACCTCACACTGAGATTCGTAAACTTCCTTCTTCATGGCTTCTATCACAACTAAGGTAGAAGTCAGATTTGCCTCGTCTTCAGCTCATTGGGCTCT
>CAIGRN010151071.1:0-14808 GCA_903798345.1 Fraxinus anomala
ACAAAACAAAAAAAACTCACCACCGACCGCCAACTCGCCACACGCACAAACACACAGCACAACCTCACAACCTCATATCATTGCTCGCGGTGAGGCGTCATCAGCAGAGAAGAAGTGCTCACATCGACGAGACACCAGTGAGCAATGTGAAGAAGATAAAAATGGTGGAGAGAATCGTGGTGGTGCGACGATTTGAAGGAGAAGAGAGATGGCGGTGGTGCCAGATTTCGAGAGATGAGGGATGATTTTTTGATTTTTAGGGTTTGAATAAATATAATTTAGATAGAAATAAATTAATATTTAAAACCCACCACCGCCACCACCTTCAGATCCACAATCCGTCTTAGATCCACAATTCGCTGCAGTAACGGCGACGAGAGAGAGGAGAGTAGCGAGACAGAAAACAGGTTTGGAGGAAATGAAAAACACATCCAACAACAAAACAAAAAAAACTCACCACCGACCGCCAACTCGCCACACGCACAAACACACAGCACAACCTCACAACCTCATATCATTGCTCGCGGTGAGGCGTCATCAGCAGAGAAGAAGTGGTGCTCACATCGACGAGACACCAGTGAGCAATGTGAAGAAGATAAAAATGGTGGAGAGAATCGTGGTGGTGCGACGATTTGAAGGAGAAGAGAGATGGCGGTGGTGCCAGATATCGAGAGATGAGGGATGATTTTTTGATTTTTAGGGTTTGAATAAATATAATTTAGATAGAAATAAATTAATATTTAATATTTAAAATGACATACCTGATTTTTGTATAAATAAACTCCAAACATGATTTTTGATTTGTAAATTTTAAATACCTGTATGGGTGTAATTTCCTCTTTTAATTTTCGAAACTCAAACTTGCCCAGCCCAACATAATGGGCCACAGGCCATACAAGGTTAATCGAACCAATGCCTTAAATAACTGTCTGAAAGCTGGAAGATTATAAGTAGCTAGCTAGGGTTTTGCATTCAACATTTCAACTTGGTTTCGCATTTGGCAACGAGCAATATCAAAACTTTCCCCAATTTCCAGCTCCGAAATGGTATATTATGCATTTTATTGTATTGTGATTCATCTTATCTCTATACTTATTTATAACCTACTCAGAGTGAATTTTCTCAATATCATTTTTTCTGAGGTCAGATTTCATTTCTGGAATTCGAAAAGCAAAGTCTTGGCCACATCTTTATGTGCTTTTGTTTGCAGCTATACTAATCTATAAAATTTTATATAATTAAGCTCTTTGTATTGCCAATTTAATTTTTTTAATGCATATATGTTTGGGTTTTAGTGCGAAAGAATGTACACATTTACGTTATTAGGAGACTGTGTTCAAAATGACATTTTTTTTTTGTTAAGACAGGGTTTAAGGAGAGGGAATTCCTAAAATTGTTGATGTGGTTACTTTGGTAGGAGAATAAAGGTTTGGATTCACTACAATAATACTTTAAAAAGAAATCAATTTCCACATCACGGATTTTCTTTGTCTTTTTGAGTTAAAATGTTGGAATATGAATGGTTTCTAAATTAATGAGTTTTTATCTTGTTACATGTGTGCTATTCCTTTCTGCCATGCACACATTTGTGTCACTTTTTACCCCTAATGTGTTTATATGTACAGAGACACTGTTTCATGAACGTAATGTGTTATGTTACTAAAAATATGTGCTGTTTCATTCCATTTTGACTCCATATAGTTTAAGGCATATGGCTTTTTATGTTTATTATGACATGGTATATTGTAATGACGGTGGCATAAATTTCAGGCCACAGCCAGGGCAAGGCCACATGCACAGAAATCATCCGCTGGAGAAGATGAAGGCATGGACCCAACGGTAGGTATCCTGTCTTTTTTGTATCTTATATTTTTGTTTTTATAGGATATTTGAGTGTGTGTCGGGGGGCGGGGCAGGTACTTCAGTATGGTTTTGGTTGGAGTGTTTGATGTTTTTATTAAGAGGACGGATTTCTTGGTTCTTTTCCATCACTTACACTATTTTGCCTGCAGCAATATTATGAAAATAGGTTGAGAGCGCTTGAAGCTCAGAAGGTGGCTGGGAACAATCCATATCCTCACAAATTTTCGACTTCATTGACCATTCCTGACTATGTGAAGAAATATGAAAGTTTAAATAGTGGGGATCATCTTGAAGATGTTGAAGAAAGACTAGCTGGTAATAGAGATTACAAGTGTAGACTTGTGTTCTGCGTCATACACTCACTGATGATGTTGATGTTTCATTTTTGGAAGGGCGGCTTATGAACAAGCGGTCGTCATCTGCAAAGCTGTTCTTCTATGATCTACATGGTGGTGGTGCTAAAGTCCAAGTTATGACTGATGCAAGGTAATACATACATCTAATCTTTTCTTTTTCCAAGTAGCAAGTTTTGGTGGCAATGGATCTCTTCACTTAAACTTTGAGTCTATGCTGTCTTATTTTCATGGCATGTTGTGATATTCACCACTCATCATTTCTTTCTTTGGAATACTTTACAATGCAAGGCATTTCATGGTTCTACCATTGGAGTTTCACGATTTCATTATTTTTTAAAACTGTTAAGATTAGTTTAGTACTGACTCACACAAAGTGTCCTGTGTCCCTATCACGTATAATAAGGTATTTACTGCAGAAAACTCAATTTCTGTTCTCAATGGTACTAAACATTAGAATCAGGCTGAAGTGCAAGCTCACCCTGGTCAACTCATGTTTGCCATTGGACAAGCCTGTGATTTATTGAATCGTGTTACAATATTTGCATTTTTAAGTTATGTGTTTTTTTTTCTTAACCTCAATAATCGGCCTGTTTATTCTCATTTTCTTTGCCAGTGTCTTCTTATTTTCTGGGCAGGAAATCCACGATTATATTGAAACTTATGTGGATATGTGTAATAGCCTTTTGTCCTTCAGTACAAAAACTGCTTACCAAACTATTCATTAATTGTTTGCCTTGTAAAGAGTTAGTCGGAATATGATTTAACCCTATTTATGAGACATCCTCGATTAATTTCGCCATTCAAATTCATTAGTATAAAAACAATTTCTTTTAACAAATTGTGCTATTCATTCTTCTTTGCCTGTCTCTTTCTTTTCTGGATTCAATGTATGACCTTCCCGTTTACCTTCTTTTACCATAACAAATTTAATCATTGATGTTTGACCAGGAAATCAGATTTGGATGAAGAAGAATTTACTAAATTTCATTCTTCTGTGAAGCGAGGTGATATTGTTGGGATTATTGGGTTTCCAGGTTTGTTAGTCTTTTTATCTTGATATGAACTCGTGATCAAGCTCAAACATCATCATATATATATATATATATTTTTTTTTTTTAAATCAAGCTTTGTTGAAGTCCCTCACGTTTTACTGAATCTCCTGCTCAAAAAAGTTTTAAATTGTTCAGCTTGATTGATTTGTGCCTCACTTGTTAACCACAATCAAATAGCACTATTTACATTAACTCCTAGAAGAAAACCCCACAAGAACTTCATTGGTTTGCTTGTTTTGTTGTAGAGTTAACCCTGGCCTTGTTGATACAGGTAGGTATTTACTGTAGGCTCGTGATACATGTACATTCATACATACAGAGTGTATGATTCATTTGTTTGGCTGCACCAGCCATGTTCTTTCTTTTGGGTTATTATTTTTTTATGTTCAATTTTTTAGAGTGACAATAAGTGCTATGATGACATAAACCTCAGTTTTAAATTTCAGCTTTTTTCCACATCTTTTGCCCTTTTTTCATTGCTTAGGAAAAAGTAAAAGGGGAGAGCTGAGTATTTTTCCAAAAACATTTATAGTGCTGTCCCACTGCCTGCACATGATGCCTCGGCAGAAAATTGGTCCTGGGTCAGACAGTGCTAAGGTAATTCTGTTTTTTGTTTAAAGACACAGATGCCTGCTGTTTTGCTTTGTTATCTTATTGACATTTTATTATACTGTACAGAAAACTGATGTTTGGGCCCCAGGAAGTGGCAGAAATCTAGAGGCTTATATATTGAAGGATCAGGTACTATATAATCCTCCAGCAATGACTTCAACTAAATCCCCATCTACGCAAGAAAACCAAAAAAAAAAAAAAAAGAGAGAGAAAAGAAATCTCTCACCCTTTTCTCTTTTTCTTTACATGCCTTCGTGTTTTATTTGTATGTCTTTCTACGGATGTTGTAGGAAACACGATACAGACAGCGTTACTTGGATTTGATGCTGAACATGGAGGTTCGGGAAATATTCAAGACCAGGGCAAATATTATTTCTTACATCAGGAGTTTTCTTGACCAACGTGAATTCTTGGAGGTAAGTTGTAAGACCTGTATTTTAGAGCTTGTCTGGCACAGATTTTGTCTAAAACTATTTTTGTCCAAAATCATTTTCAACCATGCATTATATGGGACCCATAACTTTTCCCACTTTTCAACCACACGTGTTCTAAAATAAAAATCATTTCTCTTGTAAAATCTGTGCCAATCAAGCTATTAGTTAGTCTTAAATGTTTTGTTAACACTTGCTCTTTTGTTAGCTTGGGTTCTGTTTTCTTGTTCTGATTTTTTGACATCCTTTCTATAAGGTTGAAACGCCCATGATGAACATGATTGCTGGTGGAGCTGCAGCGCGCCCATTTGTTACCCATCACAATGATCTCAATATGAAGCTTTACATGCGCATTGCACCTGAGCTTTATCTAAAGGAGCTGGTTGTTGGTGGGCTTGAGAGAGTGTATGAAATCGGAAAACAGTTTAGGAATGAGGGAATTGACTTAACACACAATCCTGAGTTCACTACTTGTGAGTTTTATATGGCTTTCGCTGATTACAATGACATTATGGAGCTAACTGAAGAAATGCTCAGCGGTATGTTGCTAGTCTGGGTGCAAATTCGTGTTATTCTGCTGGTGCTAATCCAGTTAATCCAGAAAGATATTTTTAGCCTGGAATTTTCTAAACATAATTTTGTGGACAGGGATGGTCAAGGAACATACCGGTGGCTATAAAATTAAATATCATGCCAATGGTTCGGATAGTGACCCCATTGAGATTGACTTCACTCCTCCATTCAGGTATGTGGACTCCATTCGTTTTGAGTTGCCTCTTTGTTTCGTGATTATGTCATTTAAGAGACTTCATCTCTTTAACCTTCTGCAGGAGAATTGATATGATAGATGAGTTGGAGAAGATGGCAAATCTAAGCATACCAAAAGATATCTCCAGCGAGGAAACTAATAAATATCTAGCAGATGCATGTGCAAAGTTTGATATCAAATGCCCTCCTCCTCAAACAACAGCTAGATTGTTAGACAAAGTAAGTTTTACCCGTTCACTATTCCGTGAAATTAGTCATCTAGTGTGATTGTGAAGTGTGATGTGGAATACAGCCCCTTGGTTAATGGTTCATTTAGTTTATCTTTTTGTATTTATGCAAACGCCCATGCTATAAGGCTATCATAGATCCCAATGGAAGATTTCGAAACGACGAGATGGAGCTTGAGTTCCGTTTGCTGTGGTAAATTTCATATGTGGTTTTTCTTTGGTAGGTCTGAATGGCAGGTCGAGACCAATTAAATTGTGTGCGTGTTAAGTATTTGAGATTTTGGACTTCAAATTATCATGATGGATACTTTGAATAGGGGCTTGTAATGCATATCAGGTTATTGACTACTTCAAGGTCCTGTTTTATCGTGGTAATCTGTAGTAAGGAGGAGAGACATGCCCAACCAGGAAAAGGATTCTGTTATGCAGAATTGCACTCAAAAAACTCAGTCATCGTGTAATCCATGATATTTTAGAGTGTTCACTTAGCTTTTAAAGAAAATTGGTTGAGCTTGGAAGTTTGAGATGTTAATGATCAAAAGAAACAATGTGAGTTCACACAAGTTTTTTATAGCTAAAACAAGGGAAGGCGAGGAAGGAAGAAAAACTCTAGGTTTCACCTGGCACGCATCATGTCAGCTTAGAATCCAAGTCTTTTTTTCAAAAGATCTTAAATTGTTTTCCTTTAATTAATTTAATTTTTTTTCTATTCTAACTATATTAAGTTTCCTACTTTCAGACTTATTAATTTGACTGCTAAAGGAATATTAACCTACCTAGGATCCCCAAGAAACATAGCTAGAGCATTGGCCCAAGTTAAAGACTATCCCAAATTTTTCCAAGTCTTGTAAACTGACAAGACAAAATCAATGTTCACAAATTTAAAGCTTTACAATGACTTTTATATGGATCAATCGATAGCTAACCTCGACCGGAGTTCATAAGAACTCATTGCAGTCCAAAACTGTTTAGACATGCTTTTTCATGATCCTCTTAGTATCCAGATCTTTGGACTGTAAATAATACTATGTATGGCAATGGCATGTTTTTTATTTACGTGTTTTTTTTTTTTTGGGAAAAGTGAAATTTGAATTGCATCAACAGTTTGATACCAAGGGTACAGAAAATAGATGTTTCATATCTCTCTCTCTCAATGCTTTGCCATACAGCTTGTAGGGCACTTTCTCGAGGAGACTTGTATAAACCCTACTTTTATTATCAACCATCCAGAAATAATGAGTCCCTTGGCAAAGTGGCATAGATCAAAACCAGGCCTAACGGAACGGTTTGAGTTGTTCATCAACAAGCACGAGGTATGTTATGGCATAATATTTTTGCATTCTTCTGTCTCTTCTATTTCTCCCTAATTTCCTTGCTGACACATCCTTTTTTGCATTTATACTCACAACTTGGCAGGTTTGCAATGCATACACTGAATTGAATGATCCTGTGGTGCAACGCCAGCGTTTTGCTGACCAACTCAAGGTATTCTTGATTAAAATTGCATCATAATGGCTTATCATCACGTTTCTCTAAACACGGTAACAATGAATGGTTTTCCAAATCTAAATTCGCACGATGCTCTACTGAAAATTTTCCATGCTGATTTCAGGATCGACAATCAGGTGATGATGAAGCAATGGCCCTGGATGAAACATTCTGTACGGCTCTTGAATATGGGTTACCTCCAACTGGTGGTTGGGGATTGGGTATTGATCGATTAGCAATGTTGTTGACGGATTCACAGAACATAAAGGTTTGTGACCTTAAGTGTGTCTGGCCACTTTGGTCTCTGATAGTTGGTTTTTTAATTTACATGTTTGTATCCCTTTGATTTGCTTGCATTCCGGCTTTTGTATCTCTTATAAAGACAGTTTGAGGGATCTTTTCCATGTATTTCAGACATCGGATTGAGATTTAGATTTAGTTCATTCTAAACATCCATTATTATTTGGTGAACAGGAAGTTTTACTCTTTCCAGCCATGAAACCACAGGATGAACCTTCAACGAAAGACAGGTATAAATTTTACTCTCTAGCCTTGTCGCTGCGTTTTTGGTGGACATCTTTTCCCTGTAGGTTAAACTGATAATTAACAAAACAGTTAATATAATTCAGAACCTAATTACAAAGCTTGCTGCTCATATTGTGTCTAATCATAGAAGTGAACCTTTCAGTTGCTTCTGCTTCATGGGATTTGATTTGGGCAAGGGAAGCATTGAACTTTTAGTGGTAATTAGGTACTGTGTGGAAATAAAATTTTGATATCCTATCTTTGGCGTGTTCCAAGAATGAGGGAGTTGAAAATGGAATCCTGATCCCTAGGTTAACTCTGTTTTAATGTTTGTTAGGCTGCACTGAAGCGGTTTAATTGGATAATTTTTGTAAATGTCCAAGTAAACCAAGGGGCTTAGTTGAGCCATAATTTCTTTTTAATTCAAATCAATGTATTTCGACTAAACATTACAATGAACTTAAAACAGCACAACCTTACTCACGCACGAGGAAAAAGTTGATTACAATTGATTGTCCACTATTAATGCTTCAGTGCCCAAATTAGACAGTAGAATGACCTTAGTTTCTTATATTTATTTGGTGTCTTCATCTCTTTGTTAATAAAAATTTGCCACTATGTCCCCTTGGCACACTCGTAGACTTGTTTTAATAGCTAATTGTGCAAAAACTTTACGGGTTTTGGTATGAAGCCAATTTATGGGATTTTTGCATGAGATGATTCACCAGAATTATGACATGCTATAATTTCCTGGATTGCACACAAAATGAAGTGGCAAAAATATTTTAAACTGAATGCATGATTTTCTCATCAATTCTTGTAAAGGTGACACTGTCCCTGCATATTTTTCTTCTTCATTGTACAAAAGTGTGCCCCATCTATTAATCATGTAAATATCTACCCTATGTTTTACAGCAACAAAAAAACTCAAGATGAACCTCCTTCTGAAGGTATGCAAACTAATATGCTTTGTCAAACTAATGTTTTTTTCTTTCTTAAAAGCACATGAAGGCATGTTATTTTTTCCCTGATTGTTGATTTTGAACTGACAATTCACCTCGTAATTTATGTTACTGTATTGTTTGATATGAAGAGCTCAAAAAGAACGTCACGCTGTCTTGAGATTGCTAAAAGTTGGCTGCTGCACATCTGAACACCATAGAATAGGAAAAAAATTAATATTGGCCAATTTGTGGTCCAAGATACCAGTCTTTAATTTTATTGTGTGGCTCGACGTTTAGACATCAATTCGGTTAAGTCAATTTTTTTTTGCAACTTACATCTATGTGCACGTGCACAAGAGTTAGCCCACACAAGTTCGTGTTGGCTTGTATAATATTGGCCATTATAAACTGGATATGTTTTCACTGTTTTTCTTCTGCTGCTGGTGCTTTCAAGTTAGTTAATGAACCAATAATTCAATAGCAAACGTTGTGTACTTGTTTCTGGCATATAGTGTTTGAATTTCATGTTGTGTTGTTTTCTTTACTCGATTTTGAAGTTGTGTTGTCAAAGGACAATCAAACGCCCTGCGTAATGTTTCCGCAAAATCTTGCCACTTTTCCATGGTTGACAACTGATATGTTTATAAATATTGGACCCATTTTATTAGTCAGATGACTCGGATCACAATTTTCACTGGCCAAATCACGAGTTTTGTCAATTTTGGTAACAGTTATCGACAAAATGGTCAAATTACAGTACAAATATATTTGAATTATGAAAACATGTTAAGCTTGATCTTTACTTCATCCAAGAAAGGGTTCACAGTGGATGACTACCTGTGCAACATGTTCCTGCTGTGGACCAAATTGCTGATATCCATAATATATTAAGTTCATATTTGGTACCGTTTAAAATTTAGTTTTTAATATAAATTAAAATAAAAAATTCATTTCAACCACATATTTTATGGGTTTCACAACTTTTCGACCGTACATTACATTAATTTTTATCAAAATCTACTAAAAATCTTCACCAAACATGGGCTAAGTATCACATCAATTGATAATCATTTTTTGTACGATTTTAATCATATTACAATTCAATTATTTTAATGATATTTTGTTTTTCGTAATAAATATTATAAAATTCTTGTCATGTATGAATTTCGTGTTATTAATTATCAATTAATTAACATTTACATCAATCTAGATTTGATGAATCTTAATCTATATAACTTTAGAGCTATTATAAATGAATTTATTTCTATTCATGTATTTAAAAATTTTAATATGAATTTAAATTCATGTATTAACAATTAATTTTTATGTACCAAATGTAGCGTCAAAATGTTGTTCATTTATATTATTTCATCATCACAAGAAAATTGAATCATAGAAGTTGAGTTTTAAGATTATAATTTTTTTTTAAATTTCTATTTAAATTTTATTTTTTTTAGTTCGTTTGAAATTCATCAAATTTTCGGTATTTAATATTACATACTATTTTAGAATAACGTTCAATGCAATTTCTTTTCTTGAACTGTTTGCATTTATTAAGAAAACATGATATTGGATAATTGATTGTATGTTGACTTGGAGGTCCTTTGATAAATACTAGATAGGTCAATTGATGTTGATGTGCCCAGGTCTTCTGCCCATTAATATCAACTTCCTTTACGTTCAAGAAACCTTAGGTCAAATTTTAGCCTCTCCTTAACTATCATTATTTGGAAAAAATAACATCCTGAATAGCAATATTTAAAAGAGTGTACGATTAAAAAGTAAAAAAAAAAAAAATTTAAATTTATATACGAAATATTTTATTGTGTGAATACGTGATTAAAATGAGTATATAAAAAAAGAATTTTCAAATAATGATTCTGAAATTGAGACTTAGATGTTCCTACTACTGTCGTCTGAAGGTGGGTGCAGTGGGGTGGGGGGGGGGGGGGGAATAGAGGTGCAGATTGCTAAGGTTTCTCCAATTGTAAGATCAATGCTAATGAGTTGTTGACATGATGAGTGGCATATATGTAGTTTAATTATTGTTGCTACACGAAATTTATATACGGATCGATCTAATTTAATTAAAAAAAATTAAGGAATTTCATACTTATAATTTTGATTTTGCCATAAGTTAAAGAACTTAATTATTGGCGTTACATGAAGTCCATATATGAATCGGTCTATTTTCATTAACGATAATTTAGAAATTTCACAATTGTCATTTTTGTTTTGCTCTAATTTTTCTTATAAATGGATAGACGTCATTAGAATTTTATTTAAGAGAGGTCAAAAAAATAGGTGATCAATAATTTTCTATTCACCTTCTAGAAATATTTCATGTATAATTCTTCATATTTTGTAGTCTACATCACAATAGAATTCTCATATGTTGACTTGTGGAAATTTTCACAAAACTTCTCGTAATGGTTCGTGCACGACATTTCATTTATTACATCACTAATTCAAAATATTAATTTGCCAATTTTTTTATTAAAAGGTCATGATGACGGCAGCATTGAGGTCATATATCTATAATTGATTAGCCAAACCAACTGTTTCTGGCTTGGTCGGCTTCCCCATTTAATTCGTTGGCCCCGCCGAGCCGATCATCACTGAGTTTTAGTCAACGCCAGTCAGTCCACGCCGAGTTTTAACGCCATTTGATAGGTTTGACTTTGTTCTATTACTGAAAAAGACCATACGGCCCTGTACGCGTACACTTCTCTTCTTTTACTATTTTTCTTTTTCCTCTAGTATTTATTTATTTATTATTTTTGAATTGAATTCTCTGTTATTTACATAAAAAATAAAATTGTATTAAAAATATGAACCGTGAGATGTTGAAGTGTATAATATCAATTCTTTAAGATCGTGTATATATTTGGTTAAGATATTTGACAACATTTTCTTGAATGAATAAGAATTGTTGAATCAAATAAACACTAATATCGATGAAATACATTGTAAAGTATATATATCAAAACATCATTTTTTAAATAAATTGATTTCATTAAATCATTTGGTTACATTCAACTTGGAGAATTTTGTTTTCCAACAAAAACATTCGCTTTTTGTAAACTAAATATGTACTAAACAATAATTGTACAAAGCTTTTGTAATGACTTCTGGAAAATAAATAGCATAATTAACCATACTGCTCCGAAGGTAAATATTTACTTTAAATCAATTCAATTAGTTGTATCAACGATGGAGATGAACTATTCTTGTCAATCTGTAACACGCGCCTCCTCTATTTTCCTCAAATATTCTCATTCGACAATTCCCTTATTTCTAGTAGCTAAGCAATGATCTAGAATTTGTCGAGAAGCACGACATGAATAATTGAAAAAAGATTTATGGCTGTAGCTATGCTCCGATCTGCCATTTTACTAAACAAACTTATTCAAGCATTTTTCGTGAAATCATAGGTTAAGGAGCAATCACTCGAACAATTGATTTTAGAGAGAAAAAAACAAAGTATTATTTTTCCAAAATGAATTAAAAATTATAATTTAATACGTCGTGTTAAGAAGCAAGAAAATGGACAAAATTTTGGCCAAACTAGCTTACAAATTTTTTTCCCCCAAAAATAAAACTAAAAATAAAAATTGCATAATCATTTTTGGCAATGAGAACCACGAAGGGGGTAAATATGTAATTTCGTTGTCAAAGAAAATCACATAGGTCGTGGAAGTGCGTATTTTAGCATGACTTTGAACAGTTAAACACGTCATTCCTCTCTTGCTCCTTCAACCAACCAACGCGCCGACTTTAACACCCTCTACCCCACTCGGCGTCTGTAAAATTACTCTGTGTGTCTTTGAGAGAGAGAGAGAGAGAGACTCAAATTTTAGACTTTTGGGATTTACAAGTCTCTTTAACACGGAACAAGACTTCATGTTTTGTGCGATTTAGAGAGAGAGAGAGAGAGAGAGAGAGGTGTAAATACCAGGAAGAAGATTGAATGGTGAAAGGGAAATTACTTGGAAGATTTCTTATTGGGTTGCTTTAAATTGCCAGTTTCTATCTCTATATATACACAGAGAAATGGAATTGTAGAGGGTTCTAATTGCTGGCTGCTGTTATATGCAACAAAGGTTTGTACTTTCAATTCTTAACCAGTTTAATGAGTTTCATCTGATGTATGTTTACCGAATTGGGTTCTCATAAAATTCATTGAGTTTCTACTTCATATTCTCTATTCCTAATTTGTGTGAAAATGGCTTAAAGATTTGATGGAATTGTTTGATTTCAATGTAAATGTGAAAAGATGGTGAAATTTATAGTCTTCTGGACATGACCCGAGTTATGGACTTCAATTTGATAGATATCAGAAAGTGAAATGCATTCAATCTCTTTAAAAGTTAATAAAGTATAATTAAGTTTTTCTTGTTAGTTCTGATACAAGTTGATTGTTTAGGTTTTCTTTATTTATTGTACCATTCTTGTGTTCTAGTCTTTTTGACATTAATATCATCAATTCTCCTTTTTCAATTCTGTAATTCCAAGATCATGTCTGTTCAATTTCTGCTATTACTACTCCTCTATCCGTTGGAGATGAATAAGTTGGAATAATTTTGTTACTTACTCCATTATTAGGTTTACATAAGGGTACATCGTTCAAGGTTTTAGGTTTTGGTATTTTACAATAATTGATGTTCAGTTAATCCTAGTATTTGTGTCTTCTCCCCAAGTCCTTCATGCCCCCTGAGATGGAGAGGACACATAATTATCTTGTCTGATCCAAATGCTGGCCTCTTCTTTACTGCCGTTCCCTTTTTTTCTCCACTTCATATCATTTAAGAGCTTTACGCTTCTGTAATTTTCTATCTTATAGTCCTGTTTGTGAATATAACTTCATTTGTTATCATGATATTCCCCATCTGCTTAATTTACTCCAATCTATCTATCTTTAGCGGTATAATCAGCAGTGCTTGTCATCTTGCTATTTTTCACTGTATTCATTATTTATCCCCTGCACATCTAGATAAATATCAAAATCGTTAGTAATGGAAGCTTTCATATTCAATGTTGATGTTTCATGGTTTTTTTAACCAGATTTTGGCTGTTTGAGCTATACTACGGCAGAATTGAAGTCAAATAACGGTGAGAATGACTACTCAAATAAGCACAAAAGTTCGACTGGTTAGATGTCCTAGATGCCGAGAGGTTCTGACAGAGTTGGCCGAGCTTCCTTTATACAAGTGTGGAGGATGTGGCACAATTCTCATATGTACTGACCTTTTTCCAAACTTACTTACCTAGTAGTACCTTACCCTTTTTTACTTTAATTTGTACTTAATCTCTTATTTGTGTTACGACATATTGTGAGATAGTGGATGTGTCTGAATATGTTCTACATTATGATAGAGACACTTCACATAAGCAGAAGTTAATTGTTTTTCTTATATTTTACCCTTTTAAATTCAGCTAAAACTTGGAGAAATGGCGCCAACCACGATGGAGTACACTTGCAAGAAACAAACCGAGTTTTGGAAAGTGAGCCAGATAGTATTGTGAAGGAGAATGAAGCGAGCAGCTCAAATCTAGATTTAATACCATCGGGTGGAAAATCTTCGCCAGATGGAGATAAACCAAGAGAGCAAGGTGAATCTGGGGACAACAATGGTGATCAATGTGAAGATACAAGTGTCTCTCATGAGCTTTCTAGCTTGCTTGAGGTTAGTGGTGATGAGAATAAAGATTTGTCCAAAGTAGTAATTGAGCAATTGAAACAGGATAAAGAAGGCAAATTTTCTCTAGTTCAAAATGCCAAAAGACTTGAAAGTGAATTTCAGGATTGCAATGGGGAAAGGCTAGCAGAAAGACGCTCTTCTGCTGAATTTCAGAGTTCAAGTGAATGTACCTGTCATGAGGCTTATGTTTCAACCGCAGAAATCACAGAACTAGTGGAATCAGATGACAAGAATCCATCGGAGCCATGCACTGAAAGGGATCAAAAGGAATATGGAGATTCTCGAACAGATCATCCGAAGAATGGGTTGCCTTCAGATGGTGAACATAGTGAAGCAGACGAAAGTACACTTCTTTCACCGGAGCATGATCATCTGAAGAATGGGTTGCCTTCAGATGGTGAACATAGTGAAGCAGACGAAAGTACACTTCTTTCACCAAAAAATAATAGAAAGAGACTAAATAGTTTTACGCACTATAATGGAAAGCAATGCGAAGATTGGAGTTTCTCTGATGAGCTTTCTAGCACACACGAGGTTAGCGATTGCGTGAATAAAGTTCTATCCGCGGAAGTCGCAGAACAGTTGAAACAGGATGAAGAAGGCAAATGTCCTTTCGGACAAAATTCTAAAAGATGTGAAAGTGAAATTCAGGATTCGAATGGGGAAAGAGTTGCAGGCAGAAATCCCTCTGCTGAATTTACTAGTGAGAAGGCCGATGTTTCAACCCCAATAGTCAGAAAACACGTGAAATCAGGTGAAAAGAATTCATCAGAGCAATGCACTGGAAGGGATCAAAGGGAATGTGGAGATTCTCGAACAGAATTGTGTGCAGATGACAAC
>CAIGRN010151077.1:0-27347 GCA_903798345.1 Fraxinus anomala
TCTTCTCCAACCCCGGTGCCGTTTCTAACACCAACCACCCACCAAACTTTTTTTTTTTAGATGATTGAAGCAAAACAAATATGTTATTACTCTTGTGAATAAGAATATGTATGTCGAGGAGGGTGAATTTGGGATCGAGAGGGGGTAGTGCTTTGACTGTTAGAGTGAATCCTCCGCACAAGAACATGGACGTGGGGAGGAGGGTGAATTTTCAATGTCACCACCTCCATGACCATGACCATGTCAGGAGTTAGAATCTTCTTGGCAATTCTTTGACCCTGTTGATGAGTGTGAGAACTTCAAGTTTGAGGGCAGAATATGAACCTCAAAACTCTATTGGAAAGGGAAGGGTGGTGCTGGTGATTGTAGAAGACGGGGTAGGAGTATGAAAAAGAGACTTTTTTTTTTATTTTAAATTAAAATTTTTTAATTAGTTACTTGGGATTCATTTGTAATTTTTTAAAAATTTTGGAACTATCGTTACAATTAATTCTTTATTTATTTTTATTTAATTTAAAAGTGGAGGATATAAACGTCATTTCACAAGATTTATTGAGAAAATGAAAGAAATGATTGTTTTTCGCACTTAAAATGTCGTCTATGAGGATTTTTCGCCAATCTTTCGCAATAGAGCAAAGGTTACGGGGAGTTTTGTGCCAATTACCCAATTTCAAAATGACTCATTTTGGCCTTCTTTAAATGGATTTAATGGTAGCTTTAACGAGAATGGACGACAATGAGGTCTACCGCACCACAAAGGTCATATGGGTGGTTTTCCATCAATATAAAACGATAGGGTGGTATTCCACAATAGGGGTCAAGTCAGAGGGGGGTTTTGCATCAATAACCCTATCCAGATTGAAATAAAAAAGGTTTACAGTGTTAATTTATTTGAGAACTATCCAAAAGAAGAAAAAAATATATGATTTGTTGAGTTGTAAACATAATTGAAGTAAAATTTCTAGGCTTATCTAGCTATAGAACATTTCAGTTTAGTTTCGTTATTTAATTGAAAATATACAAATAATTTAATAAGATTTCTTAAGAGGCGATCAACTGAAAACAATATACTCCAAAAAATAAAAATTACTGCTACACTATATTCAATAAAAAAAACAAGTCTAGTGTTCCAAAACATAAAAACAATATTTTTATTAAAAGAACCTAATTTACCTTGTAGAGAAAATAGTATTTTGGTTATAAAAAAAAATGTTGGACAGTATTTTGAGAAATAATTTTTAGTGGAAATTACACCATTCCCTACTTTTCAAGATTCATATTTTAAAATCATATTTGAAATTTTAATTTTCAAAAATTAGATATTTTCAAATCTAATTTTAAAATATGAATCTTGAAAAGTAGGGAATGGGGTAATTTCCACAAATAGTAATATATTACATAGTCCTATATACCAAACATCCTTGTTACTAAAAATATTTCTAACTTCACTTCCTATATATTTCTCAGAGATATAAAAGCATAAATTGAATTTCATATAATTTTTTTCTTCATATGATATTGTTCAAGAATCATTCAACCCAGTCATTTTCATACACTAGTAGTTCTTTCTCCTTTCTTATCTCTCTTCCAATTATTATATATCACACCCTGTCGTGCCCCATTAATTTTCTAGCATTTTTATCCACCTAACTTACTCTCTCTCTCTCTCTCTCTCTCTCTTAAAATGGTTGATACTGCCAATATTCAAGAAAATGCAGCAGAAGAATCAGATGAAGCACTTTCGCTTTGTGATTTTCCTATAAACACAGATGAAAATGATCAGATCTTCAAGGACTTGTCCAAGAATTGTGATATGCAATCATCATCGTCCAATTTCTTTGAATTTTTCAGTGATTTAAGCTCTGAAATGTCCCACGCAGAAGAAATTATTTTCTGTGGTAAACTTTTGCCTTACAAACTCCAACCTGTTAATGTTCTTGATGATGCTCAGGAGCATCCCCTTCGAGATGATCATAAATCAGAAGGGATTCATTCACGAAGATTTCAATCATGGGATGAGTTGAGGATCATGAGATCAAACGGTACAGACACCGGGCTATTGCGAAGCAGCAGATCTTTAGGATTTAGGCCCTTTAGGGCATTGAAGCCAAGGTGGTATGTTTTCATGTTTGGGATTGTAAAATTTCCACCGGAGATGGATCTTCAAGATATAAAGAACCGGCAGGTTCGTCGCAATACCGGTAGTATTTTTCCGTGGATTGATGCGGAAGGGAAGGCTCCGGTGAGCCACAGTGATCGGAAAAATACTTGTGGTTACGATCTGCTAAGGGTGTTAAGTTGTAAGAAACATGCAAATGTAGCTGTGAAGGCTTCAATTGGTATCATGCCAAGGAAAGTGTAATCATGTAATATTTACTTATTAATTGTTATCTTCAATACGCGCTTTCTCACGAAACAATCCAATGCAATCCACGATTTGACATGTAATAATGTTTTATAACTATGTGACGAAAAGAATTTAAACACAAGTCTTTTATCTAGCTAATTTAATACCGTACTAATGTCTCGTCTAAAAAATAAAGTATTAAAGAGCAAAAATTAAATGTTTCCTTTTTTAATTTTAGGAGTATCCCAAGAAAATTCATACAAAAAATTTGTCCTTATTTTTAACACTTAACCTCGAAGACAAGATATTGTATAATTGTGGTAGAGCTATGATAGGGTGGGAGCCATTAAATCATTAAAGATGACAAGGGCCATGGGTAAATGAAAATTTGGATAATTTTATATTGGTTCATGTCAATAAATTATTTTTAAATGCCAATACCTACATAATTTTTCTTAAATTTGTATAAGACAAACTTCTTATACTTAATTCCTTTATCTGTCTAAAACCATATTAATTAAATCACCTCGCAAGAAGTTTAAATTGTTTGAAGTTATAATTTTATTTTTTAAATTGTTTGTAATAGATATGTTCTATAATTACATATAAAGGTCAAGTTTAGTGGCTGCTAATGGGTTGTTCAGGATGTGTTTGAGTTACATTATTTTGAAAGAATGTATTTTGGAATAGTAGATTAATGGAGAACGTGGTTGAAAAAGAAAGAAAAATTATTAATGTGATGAAAATTATTATTTTATTGAAGAATGTGTGGTTGAAAATGAGTAGAAGAATGAGAATGAAAAATGAGAATGTGGCTCAAACAAGGGCTCAATTTATTTTATTATCTTGAAGAAATTGGTTCTTGATAATACATATTTACCTTAATTCTATTGCATGACAACGTAATCGATGGTTTCTTTATTTTTGTAAACAAATGAATGATTATATTAGTTGGTGGGTCATAAATCGACCTCTCATGCACGTAAATAGTTTCCAAGTGATTAGATTTCACAAGATTTGAAATCTAGTTGTATGTGTTTACTTTATTGTTTTTGGTTCATATTTGTTGTTTAATAATGTCGAAATGACATTTGAAATGGTTGACAATTGTTTGTTAATGACATTTAGAGAAGAGTGGATCTATTTCACCCGTGTGTATATGACATAAATGTAAGTCAATTTTCACAATGATAAGAAAGAAAGTAGAACTGATTTGATTCGAATGGTCGAGTAAACATTAATCTCTAAATAAAAGCACAAGTATTTTTTATCCTTATGAAAATTATGTATTATAAATATAAATTGTCGTCATAAAAGCGTCATCAACTACGCATTTTGGCCAAATAGTAGGTCCCAAAGTTGGAGAGGAACTCTTAGGTTTTCTAGAATTGGATTCTCACCAATGTTTGCGTTACTTAAGTTTAACATTCTTGCTTTCACGGTTTCACTTTATCCGCCACTACCCGTGTGGAGGTTTCCCTCTAAGGCGAAACACACTCCTTCTGATGTATTTTTATGTACCATAGTTTCGAAATATTACTTAACCTCGTTTATTTTCAGCGCAAGATTGCTCAAGCAGTAAACTATTACGCATTCATTCAAAGGTGATTACTAATAGGCAAACCTCCCAACTATACCTACACCCTTATATCTTTTATCATTAAGTGATCATTTAAGAGCTAATACCTACTTATGAGTAAGTAAATTTTTTATTTTCATGGGAGTCAGAAATGAGAAGTGGCATCCTTCTCCTAGAGTTAGCAATAGGATTTTTTTTTAATAACTCGGGTATTCAAATTTCGCCCGACTAATCGTGAAGAGTGACAGTCTTCCCTTTGAGTAGCCACCCTGGTGAATCGGATGCGAACACATTGTATATATACTTGGATTGGATATTCGGGAAGGGATTTTCTTTCTCGGTGGAGTGATAGGGTACAACATAATTTTATCTCCACACGACATTTGCTTTCCAACTAAATGTTGCCTTAGTTGGGATTTGAACTTTTGATACTCCGTAAAAAAACATGCCTGCTTTACCACTACACCTGCCAATAGGAGCTAGCGATAGTAAAATTTCATTTGACAGATAGCATTAATGAATTGATAAATGTCCAATGTTAATGGTTATTTGTTCACATCATTAGGAAAAAAATATAATAAATTAGCATGAATCGTGAGAAAGAAATACATATTCAACTCCAGATTTATTGAAAATAAAATTTCATTTCTAGTTGTTATACTCAAGTTTATTATATAACATAAAAAAATCCGCACTCCGGAATTGTTATTTTTTGTCTACTTCCAAAAAATGGACAATTCAAATAAAAACGAAAAGCTAAAGTTATGATGAGAAAGTATATGTCAAATTAAAGATTACATGAAGTTAGTGCCTCCACGGAAAGTGTGATGCAAACTGCCACCCAAACCTCCACCAACTCTTAGAGATGAGAAACGTGTATTCTTCAAAAATAAGCGGAGGGTCCCATCTTAGCCTCCCCCTACCAGGAGTTGAAAGATTCCGTAGTTTACACGTTTGCGATTGAAAATGCAATTCACAAAATTTTAGTTACAGTACTATTCAATCATGTATGCCACAAGCGTGTTCCCACCAAGCTTTGTGCCCATAAATGGCAAAAACCAATAACAGTATTAACCAGAAAATGCAACCATACTACAGAAAGTTGAACAAACTGAAAAGAAACCAGACTGCGATCATCGCATAACAGCATAATTGAAATGGACAAAAAAAAAAAAAAAAGGAGCATAAGAAATCACAAGTGCCATACAAGTGCAAGAACCAGTAATTCACAACGTAACTATTCGATCATCAAACGATAAAGAAACAACCCAGAGTACCAGATAGATGTGAAGGAAATACTTTCTATGAACTCACTTGGATGAACACGGAAAAACGTGTTGCGATAACAATATAAGGGCATGTTTGGCAGCGCTTGTTCTTTTACTTATGCTTCTTGTAAAAAAGCTTCATGACGAAGCTAACTTTAAAAGCTCTCCTAGTCAAATAAAGCACTTTCAGATAATTATCCAAACATGTTCAAAAGCAACTTCTCACTATCAAAAACAACTTTTGACTTTCAAAAGCCCTGCCCAACGAGCTCTAAGAACATGCTAGTTTAACTTTAACAGATGAAAACGTGAATGTATTTCATCCTGAAAATGTTTTGCGTGAAGCCTCTTATAATCATTTCTCTCCTATTGCACAATGTCAATCTTTTCAATATAACAAAGTGCACATCAAAATTACTTACATATTGAATAAGGCAGGTACTCAGAAGAGGCAGAATATAGATCCTAATTAATCACATGGAAACACCAATAACAGCAGTCAAATTACAATAAAAATAGATACCATTTCCATTGAAAACACTCAAAACAAAATTAAAAAGGTCATCCAGGGAAACAGATGCATAAATAAAACTTATAATAGGCAACCTGTTACAGGTAAGAAAAAACTACTACTGGTAAAATTTATCTTGCTAAGAAAAAGGAACAAGATATTCAATGAACCACTCCAGATGTTAGACGCAGACCAGAATAGTAGTGTTCAACTGTTCTAATTTTTCAAAGTGTTCAGATAATTTCTCACGCAGATTTTTCAATCGAGTTTCCTCTACTTGCAACCATTTCATTCTCAGTGCAACTAGATCCATAAAAAGAGGATGTAACAAGAGGATGGGTACGCCAAAAATAACATAGTATGTGATGGCTGTAGACATCTAGTTGCTTTAGATCTTCCTGTAGAGGTACATGTAGATGTAGATGTAGATCTAGCAATAAACTGAACAAGTGGAGGAAAATAATTCATGTAGCCTACCCAAAATTTAATAGGAAAAGGCTGATACTCTGATTAGAACATGTCACAAGAGGATGGGTAGGCCAAAAATAACATGGTATGTGATAGCTGTAGACATCTAGTTGCTTTAGATCTTCCTGTAGAGGTACATGTAGATGTAGACGTAGATCTAGCAATAAACTGAACAAGTGGAGGAAAATGATTCATGTAGCCTACCCAAAATTTAATAGGAAAATGCTGAGTTCGTTGCTGTTGCTGTTGCTGTTGTGAGCTTCTACATTTTCATGGTGTTTAAGTCTGGCCTTGATAGTTTTGCAACTATTATTACGAGCATGGTATTTCGCCAATTAGTATACAGACTTCTGAGTTTATCATGTGTACATATTAATCACGTACCCTGAAACATTCTCATCAAAATAATGTTCCGAGTTTCCCAAATGAAGCACATTTTAAACATTTATCCACAAAAGCTAACCTGAGTTTCCTAAAACATTAGTGAAATTTTGAGAAGATTATAACTGCAGAAGTGAAGATAGCTCGAAGTAAAGTTACAGGCCACGGCTCGAAGACTGCTATAAGCATGATGAAACATAGAGTAAAATATTCAAATCTATTACATAAACCAAATGGCTGACAATATTTAAATGCAGAATTCCGTATAAGAACAATGAATAAAGGTTACATGTCACAAGTCAAAGAAAGTAACGAACATCTCAAAACCACAAAACTCTTCATAGTATAAGAGACAAAAGGTGATACAACTCACAAAATAGGATACATCATTCCTGGTTAACTGCAAATATAAAGCCCGCTTGTATACCTGTGATCAACCTCATAAAAGTCCATCTTGCCATCAGTAGCAGGCTGAAGAGAAATTCCAGACAAAGATGTAGCCCCATGAGCAGAAAACTTCACATAACCAACAACCTCAAGATCTTCCTCACCATCATCGCCAATATCCACAGGCATCCTTGCCCTCAACCTACCAGGATTACCCTTCAAAGGAATCTCATCAATATGCCATTTCAATTCTCTCTCAGACCTGTTCAAGACTGCCTTTGGTGATACTTTCAATAAAGTTGGGTCTACAGGTAGTTTCAGGACAATTGTGACATCATTTAAGGGTGCCGGTAAATCTGGATTGGAAACATACTGGATCATCACAGAAAGCAAAGTCCCACTGAGACGTTTGATAAGCCGCACCCTCAAAGGCAATGGAGTCTGTCTGGGTAGCAAGCTATATTTGATAATTGGTATAGGTTCCTCTGAAGGTGCAGTCCTCACATGAAACAGACCATTTCCAAGGCTGCTCACTCGAGAGCTTTGCATGACAAACCTTTTAACGTCACTTGTACCTTCAATCTTAAATGAAAACTCTGTCTCTTTATCATCTGAAGAAGATTTTGGTGGCAAAGTACGCAAGTAAACCACACCCATTAGCCCAACTCTAGCAAGAAAGGATTCCCAAAACTCCACATTAATCTCTTCCACGATATACATCTCTGGACCCTTCATTTCAGTTTTCTTCACCAATATATCTTCAATTTTGTCCCCAGCACCTTTAGCTACAGTAGCTGCTGGCGGCTCACTAGCCTCCAACAATTCAAGCCCACCAAGTCCCTGGTCCTTCTTAACCTTCTTAGGCCCAACGAACTCCGAAGCATCCAATCCACCACCCCAAGCATCATTGATACCCTCAAAATCCTCTGGCAACGTTGACCCATCAGTGCCAAACTCAATCCCACCATAATTCCCTTCAAACCCTTCTACACCTATATGTGTTGATTCAGTAGCTGCGGCTGGAGGCAAAGAGGTCACCTCAAGCCCTGCCAACGCCTTGCTCATATCAGAAACACCTGAGTCCTTGTCCTTCTTAAATCCTTCCATCAGCATTTCCTCTGGCTTATTTATCCTATCACTTGCTGCAAATGGATCTTTCTCTCCCTCATCTTCCTCGACCTTATTCTGCTCCTTTTCCTCACTCTGCTGGAAAAACCCTAGTGTCGCCGCAGCAACCTCATCACCAGCCTCCAATGTCTCAGAAGGCAACTCAAACGAAACCTTCGAGAACGATTCCACGCCTGCTTCATGGTCCATGGCATTGGGCTCCACATTGGCCCAACTATCAGCCCCCCGAATCTTATTCTCAGTGTGGACTGCAGAATGCACCATTTTGGCTACCCCATCCCCGTGCATTGATGCCAGCATAGCAGCGAGCCTAATATTACTAACACCCCGCAAAACAATGTCCAACGCCATGTAAATCTCCACATATTTTTTACTCAATTTTTCTGGGGTTACGTCCACCCCACGACAGGCAGTTACAATCACACTAACAGCTTGATTAACTATGTTAATGCATTCAAACACGTTGTTGTTGGAATCATCAATGGTGGTAATAGCAAGCACATAAATAGAGTTAACAAGGCGGTAGACAACCCGGTAACGTGACTCAACACCAACAATTACCTGACCCGACGAGGCGGCTAAAGGGTCATCGCCAAGAGAGTCTGACGGACCGGTGGTGATGGAATCAGAGGTGCTGGAATTTGCAGCGGCAGAGGTGGTGTGGTGGGCTTTGGAGGAGAAAGAGTGGCGGGTATTGCGGAAGGAGGACACGGCCATCAGGGCCCGGGAAGGTGGAAACCATTCACGGGTTTGGAGGAGGACGTCGGGCCCATTAGTGGGTTGGAGTGAAAGAGCGAGACAGGACATCTGGTTTGATTGATCTTTGTTTCAAATGCACAGATCTGGATTTTTCCTTTGGCCGGCGGCGGCGGAGAATTTGATTTGCAGATCGTCGATCGCAACTGTGTCAGGGGGATAGATTTCGTCCGAGATCAGAGCATTGAGTAAGGAACATGGAAATTGATCAGTGTACAATCTTTCGTGCACATAGTACAACTCTACAAACTTTGAGTCAATTGTTCGATAATCACTGAACTTTCTATTGCCTACTAAAATTTGAGATATCTAATTTTGGCCACTCAATTTATTCAAACATTGAACGTTACTCACTAATATAATATTTGTTTCAAATCTTTAACTGAATTCGTGATGTAACTAACGGAATGCACACGTGACACCTCACCACGCTATTAATAAATTACTACGTAATTAATTGCTCATTAAACTTTGAAAAACATCTTCGATTGTTGAGGTAATCGAATTTTGGCCAATAAATTTATAAAAATGACATCGACGTATTTGTTCGTTAAAAAAATATGTACCACAAGAATACGGATCGCATAAAAATAATAAAATGGACAAATGAGTCCAGATTCTCAATCTCACGAAAATGATTACTCAATTACACAATAGTTAAATTTAATTTTAATATATTTTTGTAAAATTTTAAGTTATTTTCATCGTTTGAAAAAATCAAATTTATTGTATATTTCGTTGTTAATTTTAAATTTATTGTGTGTTTCGTTACAAAAATCCAAATTTTTATTAAATTTGTTTTTCGTTGCAAAATTCAAATTTTATTTTAATTTAATTTTAACTAAGAAACACGAGTAAAATTCTAAAAAAAAAATGCTAAAATAAAATTTAACTATTGTGTAATTGGGTAATCATTTTTCATGGAGTCGACAACCCGAACTCGTTTGTTCACTTTATTATTTTTACTCGACCAGTGCGCTTGCGGTACACATTTTTTAACCAACAATAGGTCGATGTCATTTTTATAAGTGGCCAAAATTCGACCACCTCAAACTTCAGTAAACAATCGAATATGTTTTTTTAAATTTAATGAGCAATTAAATACATTTTCAAAGTTTAGTGGGTAATTGAAGACACAGCAATTTATTAACGGTGTGACGATGCACCACGTGTGCATTCCGTTAGCCACGTTACTAATTTTATTAAAGATTTGAAACAGATGTTGTGTTAATGAGTAACATCCAACGTTTGAATAAATTTAGTGGTTAAAACTAGACATGGCAAATTTCAGTGAGCAATCGAAGACACAGATATAAGTTCAGTGACCATTGGAACAATTAACTACATTTTTACATTTAAAAAATGCAAAATTGCATATAGTTTCCCCAAACTTTCATGCATGTTGTTCTTGTCCCCATTCTTCAAATTAGGGCATTTTCATGTTCAATGTCCAATAGACTCCATCTATAAAGAGAGTCAATGAACAAGATTAAGGTGATTTCACTTGAACACCGTTATATAAGAGAAAAAGGGACAATTCACATGACATAGTAGAGTTGTACAAGATACATAGATTTTCAGCCCACATGTAGTGGTGAATAGAATGGAGTTGTAGAACGATTCGTATGATCAACTTTAAATCTATTGTAGTTAAAACTTAACTTGATGTTAGCTATAGATAGAATATAATATAAATTCGACTTGTAAAACTCAACGTGAGTGTTAAATTATGAGTTTTAGATCAGTATCAAGGCAAATCACAAAGTGATGCAACTGCAAGAAAAATTGATATTATTAATCAAATTCCTTCATAGTCGACTCAATCAAAGTATCTTATTGCGTCTCATGGCAAGAAACAAAAATTTATGGACTTCTTCACCTACAATTTAATGGAAAGGTATAATGAGACACTTCTAATTTGCTAAGAGCAACAGTCGACTCACCAAACTACTCAATTCGACCAAATTCAGAGAGCAAAAAATAACTCACCGGTTTGAAGCACACCTCAACATTGCTGCTGCACAACAGATCATAGCTGTGTTACTGTATGTTTGTGAAACTCCAATTGCAGCCGGCACAACATGGAGTTAAAATCAAGGAGAAAATCCTCCTTTCTAAAGCTTTGAACTCCATAGCGAGCTTTATGTCCCACCGGGTTGTTTCCCTAAAAGACTAAAGAAAATTTCTTCAAAACATTCTTCAGGGTTCAAAGATTTATCCCATTGCATGCAGCCGAGCCAATTGTTACCCTCAACAAGTGCTGGATCACCAAGGGCTTCCATCATACCTTTCAAAGATATAGGAAAGTTCTCCATGTTAAACCATCCCATTAAAGTTTAAATCATTTTTGGATGTTCGTACATCGTCGAACCACTTAAATTCTTGGGTGTCGATCTCATTGTTCTTTTTTTTTTTTAATTTTATTTTTCAATTTGCACAACAATCATTAACCGTAAATGATGCTTGTATGATCTTTTTTTTGTGTGATTTTTCTTTTCCCAAGTTGATACAGAAATTTGTCAGTATTCCTAGAAACATCATCTCTTGTTTTCCATTCTCATTCCCATTCATTTCTTAAATCAAGAAAAGACTAGGGAACCGTAGTTAAACCGAAACAACGATGTTGATTGACTAGAAAAAATTGTCATCATGTCTACTTTGTGTGTATCGGTGAGGGGCTTTGTCTTTGCATGAAAACTTCAATGGTTTAAAACCAATTAAAATGTCTTCCCAATGCTAGTCTAAAGATTCATCATGAATGAATATCTCATCACCGTTGTCTAGAGCTTAGAATGGGGGCACTCCTATAATTTTTCTTATAAAGGGACCCAAAACTATCTCTATCACTTTCTCTTGCGCATTCGAGCTCTTAAGGAATACTTTTGCAAGTTTGATGTGACTTGCCTTCAAAGGTGAGTTGGCCTGGTAGGTCGAGTTGGAACCGAGCTTTTCACAAGCTAGGTTCTATTGAGACTGGAAGGTCTAGCCACTTTAACACCATTACATATTGCACAGTTGGCAAAAGTTTGGCCTCAGACAAAATTGAAAATCAGTTTGTTTCTCAATTCCATTACTCGAATGTTGATGATGGCTGCGAACCATCACTAATCTAGAAGTACCCTCCATCAAGTATAATGGTGGGAATGGGATAGACTACGCCGTGGTCTAACCTGTCTTGGATATTCGAGTTTAGCTCTTCAGGCCGGTGGTCCATGCCGACTTTTTTGTTTTGCCAAAAATTATCTATAACACTAAAGAATTGAAAAGTATATTTTGGGTCGACCTGAGCCTACTTACACCCTACCCATGTGCCCCTAGGTGCAATCACATATCAACCAGCTAAGAATGCATATTATAGGCAAAACCAGTATGTTATTCTAAAGGACATAACAGTCGCATGTGATTAAGATACTATGATAATATGAAGGCAAAAATTTAGGTTCAAATGTAGGAACTACAAAACAAATATAACCAAACAGACCACATGCGAAAAAGCTAATCGAAGCAGGCATGTATATTCTTGTGTTTTCATGATTATCAGGCATCTAACGGTCCCCTACCAGCTATTGTTAAGTCGAGTCCCGCATAATACTGTGCATCAAAGATGCCTTCGATATTTCTTTTGATTATCGATTTCCTCACATTTGTTGCAACTTTCTTGCAGTAGATCAGTCTTTTTTTGGACTATCCAACGCCCACTTCTCCAGTTCCTCGTCTTTGTCCTCATTTGTGTTCCTTTCACTCAGTTTCATCCGATTCCTCTCGGCCCTCTTCTTCAATGACTCCAACAATTCCCTCAAGGCCTTATCCTTGTCGCACCGGTTCTTGATCAAAACCTCACTGATGTCGGCGGGTGTCATTTCCGCCTCATCAATCACACCCTCCAATACCTTCAAAACTACTCCATCCAACTGATCATCACCACATTCCAAGTAATTCCTGAAAAGAATCTTTAATGCAGAAAAAGAACAATAACTCATATGTATATGCATGTCCATCCTCCCACTTCTCAGCAATGCTGGATCAAGCTTCTCAACATGGTTCGTCGTGAACACAAAAATCCTCTCATTCCCACAACAAGACCATAATCCATCAGTAAAATTCAATAACCCCGAAAGAGTTATCGTACTTCCCCCATCCTCACCCCGATTAGACCCAGGTAGGGATGAAACATTATAGTTATTGTTTCCAACCCCATTCTTATTCCTATTAGCCAAATTTATAGAACAATCTAAATCCTCAATAACAATAATCGATTTCGAGCTAGTTTTCATCAGTAACTTCTTCAATTCGGAATTCGTATTCACATCAGTCAATTCAAGATCGTAAATATCATATCCAAGATAATTAGCCATGGCTGCAATCATGCTAGATTTTCCAGTTCCAGGAGGTCCATATAACAAATACCCTCTTTTCCAAGCTCTCCCAGTCCTTTGATAAAAAGACTCTCCATTAGCAAAATCCAAAAGATCAGCCATAATTTCAGCCTTCTTCAAAGGATCCATTGCAAGTGTTTCAAAAGTACTTGGATGCTTAAAGGGTACAGATTCCCAAGGGTGGCCTCGAGAATCTAATGAACCCCCATGTGAATTTGTGTAAAGCAAACGATCTTGGTGTTCTCTACGTAAATCTTTAGCCTTTTTCATGACGAAATCTAAATAAGATCCCAATACAACAGTCTTGTCATTTTTCTTGGCACTTAGAATAAATCCTCGTTTCTCCTCCGGCAATGGCCGCCAAGAAAATGTTTGTGTTTGCCTCTGAGTAATGACATGCTCCCATACAACTTTTACGCCATTGTAGGAATCTACTAGGCGGTCGTTGTTGGAAAGGTCGAAGGTAATGGAGCTGGAATTAAGGCCGCGGTTGAGGCTGAGGCGGTTGGCGGAAATGGCGGCGGAGCTGCTGAGATAGAGCTGCACGGCGTTGTAAAGCTCGTTGGTGTTGACACCGTCAACTTCTGTGATTTCGTAGTAGCAGTACGATGTGAAGGAGTTAAAAATTTTGTGGAAGAATTTAAGAAAGGCAAATCGGAGTTCTTGTGGGAAGATTGTGTGTAGAATGGTCTGGCAGAATGCCCACAACCCCATCATTGAAGCTATGGTTGTCCAAAACTCCTTCATCTTTCAATGTTTATTTCTTCCTTATACGCGTTTAAGGAGGAAGAAGAAGTATGTACGTATGGTTGGATATATATATGTGTGTGTATATTGAGAGCAGAGATGGATTGTGTGAATTTGAGAGAGGGATTGTGTGAATATGAGAGACGGATTGTGCCTGATTTATGGAGGAGATCCATGAGATTATTAAAATTTTGTATGTATACTGGATATATTTCTAACAAATTAGAGAAAATTCATTTATTTCACTAATTAAACTCTAATTTGTCTCGACAATTTAATTTAAATTCATCATATTGTGTCATTTATGGCTTCCCTAACTAACTAAAATTGCTTAGTTGACAGCCATACACTAATTAATCTTCCCTGTAATCATACAATGGCACAAGGAATTGAAGGACTATAACAATGTATTTAGATTAAAATGTTAAATGACATATTTAATGCTTTTATGACGTGGTATAATTGTAAATTGATTTACCTTGCAATGATCAATACAACTGTCAATAATGTATTTTTATCAATTTGGGAGTCGACAAGTGATGAAGTGGTGAAATTTGAAACTAAAATATTTGAGAGACGGCAATTTTTATCCTTCACAAAAAGACGTCGGTTGCCAACGTTTCATAGGTTGCGGATCTGAATTTTTAGAGAATCGAAATTCAAGACCTCATCATCACAACCTTCAAAGGTTCAAAATCTGAGGTGAAATTTATTAATTTGATTAATTAATAAAGTAAAATGGTCAATATATTCAAAATTTGATCTTTTAGTGATTAAACCGATGGTTTCCATCACCAAAGTACCTTAGGCGTATACTATTTAAAGTTTGAGACACCGACTGCTAGAAATCAAAGGTTCAGTACCTCATGTACAATTTACCCTTTAGAAAAACGCGAAAAAATTTCGTTGAGCCTAATTCAGTATGCATACTAAAATTCGAGAGCTTATTCGGTGCCATTTAAATGTGATCAACTTTGCTCACTTTACATCCTTGAGACGAGACGAGGCAAAGAGCCTTTCAAGACCGAAGAGGATTGGCTAGCTGGGCATGCACGAGCGATTGACAAGCGAGTACAAGGAATAACATCACAATTCATTAAAAAAATAAAAAGGATGTTTGGAGTTGTGCAAGTTGTGAACCGGACTCTTCAAATATTGGAGCCTGCCTAAAGTAGTGTTATGGAACTGAAATTTAGCATATACGGTGGAGCTTCGGTTTTATTTGTATTGGGTTTTGATATCCAATGAATTTCGGGCGATAATATAAACGTTGGATTAAATTATTATCAACCAGTCCAAAGGCTCAATTCAAAACAACGTAGACCGTTAGAAGTAACTTGAACAACTAATGTTGCTCATGATCCATATATGTTACCTCTTGGATGGTTTTGAATCTTGGTTCATTTAACATCTTTTTATTAGTCCAACTAAAGTCTAACCTAACTTTTATATACGACGTCTTTGCCTTGCCATTTTGTGGATGATTTGTGTTTAAGAAATAGAGAAAAACGTGGCTGTGCTTTGTGCTTGCTGTGAAGAATATTTGGCTGGTAATTGAGAGAGAAAAACCAGCCACAAAGTGGAAGAAAAAATGCTTCCTTTGGAGAGTGAAAACCGGTGACTTTCTTATTCGTTTGTGTCTTCTTTGTGCTTTATTCTATTGTTTTTCTCGAGCCTTTGTAGCTACAAATCATCACTATTATCTTATTCTTTGTAGGTGAGATTGGGGAACAATCGAGGTGAATATACTAGTTGTGGATTGGAGTCGTTTGGATTAGTTGTTTAGTAGAGAACATGAAACTGAGCCTGTAAAACACCGTTTTAATGACTCTTAGAGCAAGCTTCCGCTACAACTTAGTTTATCACTTATTAATACGTTCTTTCCATGCTCTTTTATGTGCAAATAATCTTAACATGTTTTTTTACATGCAGATCATTTTTTTTTATTATTTAGTCTAATTCGTGCACAATTCTCATGAGGAGTGGTCAAACTTTATTACAGATTTTTTATATCATTAGGATCATTCAATTAGATTTATATAAGTGCAACTTTGGAAAACCACCAAATAGATTCTCCCTATGCAGATAAGTGGTCGTCCGCTTGAACTAATCGTGACATTAGAGTTAAATCGGTCGCCACATTCCCACTTTTTCTTGTGGTTGAGCAGGCTGACATTTACAAATCCAAAACACAAAATCATACAACCCAACAATGTTTTAAACCATACAAAATGGCCCCTATTGTTTTCTTCAACAAGAGCATATATCAATTCCTAGTTAAAAGTCTACATCACCTATGAGCCTCTCAAATTGGTATGAAAAATCTATTCCTTCATAAGTTTGTCACTTTATTCACTCAGCGTTTCCATGAAGTTAGATTGATTGAAAATGTAGCCAAATAAACTAAAATAAATGCAAGATTTGGTGTTGATTTGTAACAAAATCTTTCTTGATTCTATGCTGACTGAGTTGTAGGCGCAAGTTTAAAAGCTTGAAATTGAAATGTCCGTTGATGGATGTAAACGAGTTAAGTATTAGACTTTCTCATTCTCAATCCATGATCAATATAAGCTCAAAATTTCCTTCGTAACCTCCAGACCTTCTTCGTAATAACTCCCTTCCATGTCTCTTTTAAATGCTGCATCGGAGGGCACTAACCTAGCAAAATAGAGAAAAAAAAATCAGATTATAAAATGAGGATATGGGAAAGGAGAGAAAAAAATAAAAAAAAATAAAAGGCATTTGTTGTTCGTCGCTTGCAAAATTTGGTTGGTTATTCATGTCATTAGGACCATCAAGTGGTAACAAGCTATAAATATTACTTTTACCATGAAGAATATAAATATATAATTCAATTAGCCTAAAAGAAATATATTATTTATTAGAATCATGCTAAATGTATAATTAAGTTTGACAATATTGGTTAATAACTAATACTTGACAATACTACATTCATCCATTTCGAAAATTGTTTTTCAAATTAGTGACCCGAATTTTAACAATACCAATATTGTCAAGTATGATTGTACAAATAACATAATTGTATTTACAGCTAATAAAAATCTTGCATTAATTAATAAATAAATCATGGTTTAATAAGCTAATGGATAGAGTAGGTATTTATGATAATTTATTTATTAAATTCTTCAACTACTACAGTACTTATCATCAACTTGTTTGACTCACGTGTACCGCAAAAAGACCGAACTTGACTTGGTCACTAGATTGATTAATTTAACTATATATTGTGGATGGAATTATTTAAAAATGATGAAATGTTAAAATCAAAGAAATTAAAATTTGATTCGAATTGTTAAATTTTGTTGGAAGAAGAGCATTAGAGTAATAATTGGTTAATAGTTGTCAAAAATCCACATAAGTAATGGCATCGATCAATGGAAGAGTCGATTGAAAACAATTTTCAAAGTTGAATGATTGATTATAAGTAAGTTTTACTTTAGTGATGCGATATATTTAAAATGTACATAAACGATTAGTTACAAATTGAATTTTGTAGGGGCTCCAATATTTTCTAAGTTTGTGCCATTCTGTCGTACAATTTGTCAACTCGACATAAATATTTAAATAAACAGTAAAACATCACACAATAAGCACGTAATAAATGGTCGATGGGTATAATTATTCAAAAATAATCTCCCTCCATCCAAAACCAAGATCTTAAGAGGGGTTTCCTTCCAAGGTTTGGCCAAAATCTTCATATTTTCGCCGAATTGGGACAACATGAGCACAATATTGAAAAAGTTAGAGACACATGTTGCTACAAACGAAAAGTTAAGACATTAATGTCACACTATAGAAAAGGGTTCCCGGAGGAATTTGCCCTTTCCCCTAGCTAATATATCTCATATTTAATTTATTAGAATAAATCTAAGTGTATAATATTGGTTGACAACAATAGTTGACAAATATGTGTTGTCAAAATCCTACAATGTGATGTAGAAAACGTTTTTTTTAAATGGATAAATATAATGATGTCAAATAAGATGTTGTCATCTAATATTGTTGCGCATGTAGCATGATTCAATTTATTAACATAGGTTTTTGTGGTGTTTGGTCCCTTTGAGCCATATATATAATGAGACATAGATATAATGAGACAATGAGTCACAACCAGAAGAAGAGGTTACATATATAAATAAAAATATGTGAATAATATTTATAAATTCATTAAAATTTCACTATTTGTAAATAATTTATAAACATTACCAAACGTTATGATTCAATGAAAATGAATAAGAGACTCGTGGAATTGACGCGAGGAGGGTAGGGATGGCTATATTTCTGTGAGCGAACTCCGGACAAAGATAAAGTGTATGGATACAAGTTATGCATTAGAGTGAAAGACAATTCCGAATCCACTTTGTGCACGAACAAGGAACCTATAAATAATGTAACTATACATCTCATGGAGAATTCGATCTTGACTCAAGATGAACGTTGGCGACATGTTTAACACATGCAAGTCGGATGGAGGCTAAGTTAGTACTTAAAGACGTCGTTTTAAAGTAGACAGGCTTCTCAGCCAATTACAAGGCAGCCATCTCACATTTCTTGCTTGATAGATTAAAGTTTGAGTTCTCGACTTATCCTAAATAAATTTAATGAATTTTTTTATCTTTAGTTCATAGCAATTGAACACTCTTAAACCTTTTTATAGCACATAAATCTTTAGCTTCCGACCATTGGAATGTTAAAATTCTACATGACACACCCAAAGCCCCTCAAAATGCTATGTTTGGTACAAAGGGATGAAGTGGAAAATGATATATATTTCGGACATCAATACGTCATAAGTTATCGTATTCCCTCTTATATTTTCAACGTTAACCTTTAAGTTCAGTGTACCAAACATGTCATGAATTTTCAATACAATTAATAATACATATCTAGGTACTTTTAAAGCCATTGGATTTGCCAAGAGTAAAAAATTGAAACATCGGGGAAGAGAATGAACACCAATCAATGCATGCTTAATATGTTGTATTATACCTAAAAACCATAACCTAAGGATGTGAAAAAGAACTGTCCGTCCTGGTTCGGGTCGACCCTATCCAAGCTTAAGTTGTGTCTTTGGTCTACTCACTTCTACAATCGATCAGACATTCTGAGTGGCTATATAGACATGCGGCCAATCTATGCATGATGCCCTTGTCGAGCCCATTATTACAAAAATCGTAAGGTAGTACACTGAAAGAAACAAATCAAGAAAAATGTAATAATAAGAGAAAGTTACCATAGAAGTTTTGAAGATTACCGACATCGTCCGTGTCCAGATACCGTCCTATTTCTAAAGTACCGACATCGTCCGTGTCACAGACACCGTCCTATGTCTAAAGATGGATAGAGACTTTAGGTTCTTTTCACTTTTTAACTTTGGGACTTCTTTTTATTTTGCTGTTCACACTTTCTCCTGAGTAAATAGGGTAAAAAGTGCAGGATTATTCCAGAGAGGTTGATGGCATATAACGTGAAAGTGAAACAACACGCATACTAGTTCATACGTACAATTATGTATGTATGGGTTAACTTTATCATGAAGTTTGTGCAAAATTTTATGTTAGTCGATAAAGTTCAAATATTTCATCATTGATTACTCGATTCGAAAATATTAACAGATAATATGTGCCAAGCTAGAGTGACAAACGTTAATTCACTCTATCAAAATCAGCTAACAGGAATAAAATCATGATAGTTTAGAAAAATAAAATCTCAAATTGATCTTTCATCTAACCCAAACCCTATCCCACATCAAAAATGGGAAATTCTGGACCTGTGCAAAGGAATCTTGCCTATATTTTGATCAAGAAATCTAAATGACACAAATAGGGGACCAGCTTAAAACTTAACGGATGTCACGGCACTTTATATGTTAAAAAGGAAAAGAGCTCTTGCATCGTAAGCCGCTTCTCATCATTTCTTGCCCGAGTTGTTGACCATCTTTCTAATGAAGTGATTAATATTGAAACCATTAAAGCTTTAGAGACTAAGCCTCTATATACATTGGTTCAATTTAAAATCTAATTAAAATCAACAATTAATTTTAATCACACATTTTAAGGAATGTATAACTTTTCAATCACTTTTTTTTAATCGATTTTTATTAAAAATCTGATTTTTAATATAGTCAAACCCTCTCACTCTCGAGTATTTCTATATAACACATGAATCCCATACTTGCCAAAAATTTGTCTTCAACTATTATACAAGCCGAAAACCCGTTAAGCGAAGTTTTTCTGAATTTGCCAAATCCTTTGTTTCTTCTTCTCTTCTGCTCAATACACAACATGAATCATAAACCTAATCCTTCTCTCACTTTGAGTTTATCAGCAATCGAGCTTAACCTCGACCCTGAACCCAACCCTTCATCTATTCCTCCGTCGTCGTCGTCGTCGTTGCTGTCTTCACCCCAGGTCGAGCCCCGAGTTTTCCCCTGTAACTACTGCCTAAGAACGTTTTACAGTTCACAAGCTCTTGGAGGACACCAAAATGCTCACAAACTCGAGAGGACCTTAGCCAAGAAAAGCAGAGAACTAAGTACAAGTTTGAGTTCTAGCAGCCCCTGGTTTTCATCTGATATTAGCAATGAAACGAGAGAAGTGAATTATCATCAGTGGAAAAAGGAATACAAAGCTGATAGTCATGTTCAAGAAGAGCTCAGCCAGGTTGATTTATCTCTTAGGCTTTGATGTTCCATGCAAAATTGTTGGATGAATAATTTCTTTATTAGCTTAAATACAATATTTTTAATAAATAAATTTACGGATTTAAGCTTTAGACGAGATAAGTCAACATGGTAAGTTAATTAGTAAGTTGTGTTCAAATCTATTGCTAATCATTCGTGTTAATGGATTGCTACACTCTTGGTCATTCGAATACTAACAATAATTAGTATGTAAGATTGAGAAACATGGTTAGTCCTTTTATAAACAGTTTTGCTAGTGGTACATCACCATATACATCGGGATGTACACCCTCCTCACATAGGGGTGAGGCCTACTTGAATAAAAAATTATTTTACACAAGTGGGTCTTACCTCCATGTGAGAGGGGTGTACACCCTTATGTACATTTCATAAATTATATTGTGTTTTAAATCCATTCTCGAACTGAAATTTATACCAAATTAATTATTGGACTGAAATTAAAATGTTCAACGTTGGTTCATACACGGGGGCAGATTTAAGGGGGCTTGGTGAAAAAAATATTTGCGTGGAATTTCTTTAAGTTCAGCACTGACTCCCCCCCGTGTACGTAACTTGTACTAGAGGTAAAGACTGGGGCCGGGAAAAGGGTGGAGGTGTGGGGTTTGGAATAGATGGTAGGGATATGATTAAAATTTTATATTTTCCTACTCTCTCTCTCCCCCTCTCTCTCTCTGTCTTTCCAATCTTTTTCTTTTCTTTCTATTTTTTTTAAAACTATGTATATGATTGATTACGAGATGTATGATTAAAACTATTTTTATTCTTTTATTTCAATTTGTTTATGAAAGCGGATATTTTTCTATTTTTTTCTATGAAAAGTTGAAAATGAAGAATTTTAAGAGAAGAAAATGAAACTCAAACAAAATTTTATTAATATTAATTTATTGTAACACGTTGTTTCATGTGTAAAATACTTTCATTTATTTTTCATGAAATCTAACAATTGAAATTTTCACAACAAATAACATTTAGAAGAATAAAAATGAAACGAAGTTGTACCTATGTCCCTTTGTCATTTGTCATCCAACACTTTCTTTACCCGTCGTAAGTAAGCCAAAAATCATTTATCCTTTAAAAGCAACACTTATTAATCTTTGTTAAAAAACAATTCAGCTAATTAATTATGTCTGAATAATTGAAACAAGTGAGGAACGAACAACTGCAAGCTCTACTTAAGCGGTCGACATATAAATTAGCTTAAAACATGTTTATCATGTGGCCGAGCAAAGCGCTTCCATTAACTGCCAATAGAAAACTTCGATTACAGTAATAAGAATTGCTTAGGCACGATTTTTTTTTTCCTGAAGCCACAATATCCGTTGTTAATAATCTTCACGAAGAGAAAATGATCAATCGAAAATCCGTTGCTATTTTGAAGGTCGGTGATAGTTACCAATGAGTTTTTAATTGGTAAAGTATAAAACTTTTATCAGCTTTCGTAGGTAGAAGTATTTTCATTACCAACGGAGTTTTCATTGGTAACAATATTTAAAAGCCATTAGTAATAATCTACCCTTTACCATGTAATTTTTTGTCGATGAAAAGCCATTTTTTGATCTAAATTAAATGTATAAATAATAAAAAAATGAATTTAAATGAAAAAATGATCATTCACAAGATCATATATAGTACCCGACAGAATTATTAATATCAATATCATTTGTGATAACAGAGTGGCATCCATTATTTACAGACGATAATTCTATTAGTGATGTCGTCAGACGTTACTCCATCGCTAATCATCAATGAAAAAGCATTTAGTTATTATTTAATTTTTTTAATTTCTTTTGTAATTCATGACTTCTTCTTTTTTGTATATAATATCACAACTGCTATATTTTTCCCAATAATTTTTTTCTTCATTAATATTAATATATTGACAAAATACCCATTAGCAGATTTCTAAGAAAAAAATTGGGAAGTTACGGAAATGCTTATTATCCATCAGCATTTACAAAATTTTTTTACAGATTGATGGAGTGTCAAAAAAATGGGAATTTTTTTTATTTGGTTGATGATATTTTAACCCAATCAAATCGCATCACATCATCAGTTGATAAATAAATCTGTACGTAGTGATGTACATGTAGCACAATTTTAAAAATATGTATATATTTAAAGAAGTAGTAGTAGTAATAATAATAACACCATATAATTTTTCCAAAACATGGACTAATTTTCTGATTCATCCCCTGATCCGCATCCAATAAAATATCAAGATGAATAAAGAGATACGGGTTATTCGAAAAAAAATTAAATTGGAGAAAAATTACGAAACGTTATCTGTCTAAATCAATTGTCTAATAAAATAACAACCGTTTTAACTTCGTTAAATTATCGCGTAATCCTATATGGTAACATTGTCAACATCCGAGAGTTGTGTGGAATGACTTGGAGATCCCAATTGTAAATTGCCCCTATCAATATCCATTTTGGGCATGTCATTTCAGATCTCAAAGGATAATGTCTCACTCGTGCGCATCACATTCCAAGTGACAATAATTCACCTCATTTGATGCAATAAGCACAAATGCATTATGTCGTGTAACTAAAAACTTGGTTTAGTCCACAACAATTAAACAGTTTGACAAGTAATTGGTAAATTTGGGCCCAACTTAAAACCAATAACGTTGAAGATCCACGAATCTTGAGGACATTAACATTATCCACGTTCAAATCCATTGACACGAAAAAAGGACTTTGATTTAACTAGTAATTCAACATTTTATGGCATGAATTGACGATGTTGTGGATGTTATTCATCAAACTTGAGTTGGCTGTCAAAATTCTACTTTTGACACACCATATTGGATTAGACTGATTAAAATGTATTATTATTATTATTAAACCCTACACGTATAAGCCACATGCTTATTCGGTTACTATTCACGACAAAATTTTCTCGTATTATTTTCTCTGGTTTTTGTCATTTAACTTTGGCATCAACAAGAACACGAGTGTTGAGGTTACACATTAAAAAATCGACCTTGTTAACATAAACATCTTAAACATTTACGTATTGGTTATTGTTTTAATATTTAAGAAACAACAAAGGAGATTGACGGCAACGTTATCTTTATAGTTTTCTCAAATAAATTATTAAGAAAATTTTCATTGACATGGTGCAGTTTACTTGGTAGAACGATGCTTCATAACCGAGTCGTTAAAGCTAACCTATCATGGTATATTTGAAAAGACACAAAAGACTTTTAGTAATCAAGATTTAAGAAACTCTTCGACTTATTTGTTAGAAAGGACATCGAGTTTTTAATGAGAGACAAAAACATAAAATGTTTCAATCATGACATTAGTATAAGAACACGAGCGTTTGATGGGAAGATTAAAATGAGTATACATGACTTTAGTCCATAACCATAATATTTAAATTTTAAGATGAAAGAATTAACATGGTACTAGAGCAAAATATAATACTTAAATTCAAGACTTTGGTGTACAAATGAATTTGGCATGATTGTGATGTAGTATTTTGAAAATTAAATTTAAGAAAATAAATGTCTCCATCTCAGTAATGAATTATAATATTTTTATTGTTACTGGGTTGGCTTGCAAGCCTTTTCAGCCACTTCAGCCTTGTGGGTGATTAGTTTTCTTGATACTGGGGTTGGGTTCTGAAAATTAGATAAAGAATATATAGGTAATGAGCAAAAACAAATAATGATGTGTCTCATCGAGTATTGGAGAAGCCAAATGTTATGGACACATTTTGTTCGAATTAAATCAAAGATAAATATTAAGTTCAATCTTCCGAAGATCCACAAAGAGATTGATATATCAAAATATTGAACAATCGACATTTACTTTATCAATAATTTCTTGGTAGTGTTTTTATCGTGACTGAATAAAAATTCCCATAGTGTAAAAAAAAACAATTAAAGGTTTTTCATTCGTACAAAGTACAAAGTAACTTAAGTATCAACCTACTCGAAATGCGTAATAATTCAAACACCATCTTATGTTACATAGTTTTATACAGAAAATTCCATCTTATTTGCCCTTCAACAAAAGGAACTGCGTTGGAGAATAAAATGTGAACAGATTATAAGCAGACATTGATGAAATCACAGCCATGAAAATAGATGCAAAATAGCCACATAATAAATTACCACCAATTTGAATGCAAAACCTTGTGAATCTATTGCAAACCTTCATCTTTCTGAAAACTGCTTTCACCAGTTAATGCCAACATTGATGATTGAGCCGCCGCTGAATTGGCTGCAAATACTATGTATGCTGCTGCCTGTGAAAGAATTGATAGAAATAAGACATTTAAGCAAGTGCAAAAATAAGCTGGGCTAAATCCTAGGTACCATGCTTGACCATCGAATTGGTTGCTATGAAAATTGTTACTTCTATTGCTTTATCCTATGTCAAGACGTCTTTTATAAACTTTATAGACCATGCTCGACCATCGAATTGGTAGCTATGAAAATTGTTACTTCTATTGCTTTATCCTATGTCAAGACATCTTTTATAAATATTATAGAAGAGCTTTCTGAAAATCCTGCCTTAATCTAATTTTCTCTAGAAAAATGTTCTTCTAATTAGACAGAACATTTTCATAAAATTATTCAAATATATTTAAAAGTAACTTCTTAATCTCAAAATAATTTTTTTTTTATTTTTCAAAAATTCTGCCAAACGATCTTTAATTTGTGTGAATCGTATAATAAGACCACTTATCATTTTAAATGTACAATATAGTTGGAAAAAAAATGTAATGTCACATGAGATTACCGTCATACATGCCATAAAGTTTTGGTTTTTTCCCTTAGTTTCCTAGGAAAAAATTTAATTGCACGAATAGGTGCCAAACCTAATTCTTTTTGGCAATTGAGCCTTCTAACTTCTGAAATTTGTAGCATATTAGTTTTTACTTTTTAGTGGATGGTTTTACAACCATATCACCGTTAAAGTAGCACGTCTACCTTACCTACTCGCTTGACCCTCACCATCAATCTTACAAGCTATACCGTATCCTCAGCTTCCACCTTCTTCCCCAATCTACGTGCCTTCCCACCTCTTCACCTTTGTTTCCTCATATTTATCGCACCCGTACTCGGGATGGTAGCTTGGCATTTATGGCTCATGGGAGAAGGAGGCAAAAACTGGGGGAGCTTTTCTTCTCTAATATTTTTTTATTTAATTGAAACCAAGGTGTAAAATCCTTTTTACGACGACCAAAAAATTATTTTTTTTTTATCGGTGAAGTAGACAAAAACCATTTACTTAATTGAAACCAAGGTGTAAAATCTAATTTCATGATGGTAGAAAAACAGGCGTTGATCAGGTAGAAAAAACACTATTGTTGAATAATATTTTTCTATAACACAAGATTAAGTCCCTGTTTGGTTTATCAAAAACATTAAATTTAACGATTAAATTCATAATTTTATCTTTTCAACTACACATCTCATCAACTTTTTATAAAAAAAAATTACTAAAACTTTAATTTTTAGCAAAATCAAACAGGGACTAAATTAATTGAAATAATTACCTGGTCCAATAAGCAAAAACCCCAAACCAGATATTTGTAATTGCTTGTTACGTCTTCTTTAGAACCGGGCAAAATATAACTTCTGAATAATTGGAGCAGATTGCATACAGCAGCAGCAGAATCAATCCATACCAAAACACTAAACATAGAGTTACAAAACAATCTTATAAAATGCTAAACCTAGTAATGAATTTGTGCAGTTTCCACAAGGGTGTGACGTGTTGCACTATCTCACTTAAAAGCTTATCAAAGTCAACAAGGTTTAGGTCTAAGATTTACTGTCACGTATTTGATAAATAAATAAACAAATAAATTGAGTTCGTATGTGATGTAGAAAACTAAATTTGTTTATGATAGAGAATTAACCTTCGTGTAAGCATTAAAATTCTTGAAAAATCTAGGGCTAAGATTTCACGTCACCTACTTGATAAAAAAATAATCGAGTTTGTATGGGATGTTGAAAATTGAACTTCAAAAAATACACAAGTTATCTCCCTAACAATTTAAGATTTATGATAGAGAGTAACCGTCGTCATGGAAGCATTAAAATTCTTGAAATTGAAAGTAAATGGAACTTACTACAAAGCATTCAAGTCTCTAAACGTTGCTTTTCGGGCGACTGAATAGAAGAGAAGTTTAGTTTGGGCATCGATTGCCACAAGACACACTGTCAACACTAAGAACACGGTAGCTAGAACCCTTAGATAAGCCTCCTTTCTCCCAATTACACCCATTTCCACACCAAATCTCGATGAAATAAACAAAGGTCTCTACCCAACTTTTTAGTATTTTTAAGGGAAGTCGACTCGGCTCTCAAGAGAGGAAGTGGATACAGAAAGAAGAGATAGAGAGAGTGGCCATGGAAGCGTACATGTCAAGATGGAGCAGTGCATTAATTGAAAAACATTTTAAAAGTCCCCTAACTCCTAAACTAGAATATTAATGGCTTTTTGGTTCAATGCATTTAGTGTTCAGTGAACTTCCAACTGATAGCTACTCAGCTATTCTTATAATTTAGTCCATGTTTCGTTTTGCATATTTTGAAAAGAATTGATGAAATATATAGTTGAAAATTTGATAAAAGTTGATTTTAACTTTTTTTTTTTTGTACATAGGTTGTTCAAAGGTTTTCTAATTCTTTTTTTTTTTTTTTAGCAAAA